>VZRE01004521.1:0-12460 GCA_013396775.1 Cephalopterus ornatus
GGCTGAACACCTGTTTGTTCTCCAACAGAGTTGAAGTTAATGGATTTGTTTCCTCTACAAAGAGTTGTTTATACAATAAAAAGCACTGTCAGGCAAAATACCTTCTTTCTTCCAGTAGCTGGCAAATCAGAGGGAGTAAAAATAAACTGCCTTATTCATTTGACAAATCTTGTTATTTTTTGAGCAAACAGTTTCCTTTTGTAATATCCTGATTTTAATGTTTTGCCAGGCCCTGACCAAATTCTTTCCCTTAGACTGGACTGATCTTTTTTTCCCAAGAAGTTTTAATTTCTAACAAAAGCTTTGATCAGAGCTAAATAACCCAAACACATAATTCCATGGAGTGGCCTTGCACAGTAAATAGTCATGGTAGTGTCAATATATTTGTGTTACTGCAGCTCTACCATCTGCTTGATAGATAATATTGTAGGCAAGATCAATGCGTAATATTATTATGTCAGTAGAAACCTTGATGTAATGCAGACATAACAGCTCTACAATATACTTCGTAGGGCATTCCCCAGACAAGGACATGGCATATATATTATCTTTCATCTGCAACCTCAGCCTGACTTCTGGCAGTCTACAAAACCCCTCTCGCTTTGCAAGTAGTCACAATGGGGATTTTCTTAAAAGAATGCTGGATTGATTTCTCCCTGACATTGTTTCTGTAAGGACAGCAGAGTAGAGGTTTAATGGCGTGATGAGGTGTGCATGCACACCTAAATGCGGCTGCCCCTATGCTAATACCAAATGTGTTCCCTCGGGCACACAGCATAGATGATTTTAGTCATGAGGCTGCATAGGAGGGATGGGGAAGACAGAAGGATGCTGTTTTATATAGTGCTATATGTGCCAGACCAGCACAATCATTAAAAACAGCAGAAAGACGCAGGAGATAGCGAATATGTTATTATTATAAGGTAGCTCACTGCTTAAAGAACACCCTGGGCATGAATTCAAGGTGTGTATTTGCATTTTATAGTATTGTATGTAAGATGAAGCATGGTCACTCGTGATGGACAGACACTTCAAGAATGAGCATATTCTCTGGAGAACCAGAACCAGTTTTGATTTCAGTGGGAATGGTGAATCACAAAGGACCTATTGGGATAATTTTCTTTCCAAGACCAAGAGCTGATTTTGCCCTGAACTGATCTTGACATAGTCTGAAAAACCACTACCTCTCATAGCCTAAAATCCACTATGAGATGTGCACGTGTAAAGAATAGATATGTGCAAGAGCTGAGCTGTCACAGACTCCATCTCCCATGTATATTTTGAGAAGCTTGACAGTGGCCCACGTGCACCACCCTTCTATTTGAACATAATACTATTAAGCTTTTCCTAGTCTACATCTGTATGCAGCCCTCCACCTCTGAGGAGTTTCACCCACTATTCACCAGCAGCAGTGCGATCCTCCAAGAGGACTTGTGTTTAAGGAAAGACTGGACATGGCACTTAGTGCTATGGTAAAGTTGATGTGGTTCAGAGTTGGGTCATGGGTTGGATTTGATGATCTCAGAGGTCTTTTCCAACCTAATTGATTATATGATTCTGTGAGTTTTGAGATATAAAAAAAAAAAGGCTTGAAACTTACTCATAATGTTGTGAAATCCTGGGGAAAAGGCCACAAGGCTTTTAACAAGCTGGAGCCAAGGAGAAAGGAGACTCACAGAAGCTATTGATTTTCTTGAATATTGCTGAAGTTTTTAACAAACCAGGATGTGAGGGCAAGTAGTGAGATTTTATAGACAATAAACAGAATATAGGGATACCTACATTCCTAGAAAAAACTTCTTTTGAAAAACATGCAGATTTCACACCAAACTGCAGCAGGGAGGAGAATTCTCTAATGAATTTTTTTAACTGACTTAAAATAACAAATACACTTCATCAAATTCCTTGTATTTATATTAATTATACTTACTTGATATCATACCCTAAGTGGAATCAAGATTAACAAGTATGGAAAAGACTCATAGATACCCTTTATTGAACTTTCTAGGTGTGTTAGGTGAAATAAAGAAATAGGCTAGGAAAAAAATGTTAGAGAGAAAAGATACAACAACTACAGTAAGTACACTGTGTTACTTGGGGGTAATCAAATATGTGGCATTTCTTTTGCAATATTCCTCATGATAGAAGCAAATTAGAAACTCAAAATGTACCCTGGAAAGGAGAAATAAACGGGCATGCCTCCCAGTTAGAATGACGGCATATTTTTTCCCACAGATATTACTCTATGCTTCATTAATAGTATATAAACAGGCAAAAAAAGATCGATGAGACAGCTGATAAGATGAATGCTTTGGAAAGTATTTGACAATTATATTTGAAAATGATAGGCTTTTATAGCCAAGTAATTTCTGTAGATTATCCGGTCTCAGAAAGAATGAGGAATAAATTCACAGCACTCACAGCAAAAGATAAGGCATTGCAGAAACTCATTAAGGCCATCCCAGTAAGGCACCCAGGGAAGAAAACACTGAGCCTCTTATTACCGGCTGAATTCAGAGATACATATCATTGATGACTTACTACTTAAGGTAATAAAATTATGTCAGCGCAAGTAGGATTCATAAAAATATGTGGAGGTCACAGAGTATAACAAACTGTAAAAGAGAGAAGAAAAACATATGAAGTATGAAACTTGTAAAAATTAGTAGAGTGGACAGTTCTGGACATGCAGAAACCAAACTTTACATTCCAGCAAAGATGATGTTATAATGGTGTGCCATTAGGACGTAATTACACTAGAAGAGACTCTAACAAAAAATCATGTCACAGCACACCATAAATCTGTATTTGTCGAAGATAAAATATTAAAATTGATGCGACTACTAACAGCTCGTCATAAGCGGTCAGGATTTTAAAGAAGCAGTGGAGGATTAAAGAGTTAATTGAGAAACATACATTCCCAGATATTATCCACTGTAATGTTTACTGGGAAATGCAATAATAGAAGAGCAAAGTTTAGCCTTTGACAAAGGATCCAAGCTTGGCTCTGCTTAACTGTGCCTTAAAATATAGACCATCCCTAGGAGAGCTGTTAATTAACAACAAATAGTAGCCAGAAATATTTCTTTAGCAAAGACAGCAAAAAACATAATTGACTCAAATTAATTAAAAACTTTAAGATGAGATTTACATGCACAACAGCGTATGGTAGGCTCAGAAGGCTGTCGTTACCGAGGAACCTACTCATATCCCTGTGAAACACCAGCTTTTTGAATTATAGTCTTTCAGGAAAAAGTTGCCATTTCCTCTTTATCCTTCATGGGTGATATGAAGGAAGAACATGTAGCAGCAAAGCAAACATAAAGTGGAACAAGTGTAGAAATCTGTTTCTACCAGCTCTCACATGAAAAAGGAGTCAGCAGTTGCAGCAAGCAGAAGGGAGGAAGAAGTGCCTCTTAGGGATCTGCTCCTTCAAGTACACTCTTGAAAGGGTTCCTAAGCACTCTCACGACAGTAAATACTGAAAATGCTTGCCAATGCAAAAGGTTGTAATAAAAAATTAGAAGGTTAAATATTTTTTCTGTTAATGTCAAGGATAGTCTCTCCATCCTCAAGAGTGACCAAGGACCAGGTTCAAAGGACCATGGTGCCACAGGATAATCCAGGTGAGGAGAGAGCTCAGGAGGTGGCTGGTGCAAGACATGGCTCCTAGCAGGGTCAGCCATGGGGTCAGGCCAGGCTGTTCAGGGAGGGAGAGAGCCTGCACAGCTCCTGGGCACTGCTCATCTGTCCTTCTGGGGAGAGGTTTCCTAATGGCCAATCTTGGCCTCTCCTGTCCCTCAACTGCCCACTGTGCCCCACTGAGAAGATCCCAGCTCCCTGACAGACCCTCATAGGCACTGGAAGCTGCTGTTGGATGCCCCCAAGGCTCTTCCTTGTCCAGGCTGAGCCAGCCCTGGTGCGCCAGCTGCTGCACCCAGTGTTGGGAACCCATGGCATATCCTCCTTAAGTCACATCAAGAGAGTCTCTCGTTTCCTGTCGTGTGCTCAGTCCCATTTGAATTGCGAGCTCAGCTATGGGCCTGCTTCCTTAAGAAACTAGAAAAATCCCCATATTCCCCTTGTAAATACTGACAATTTTGTGGAAATAAAAGAAAAACCAATGGATAAAAGTAAGACAGAAAGCTATATTTTTTAATAATATCAATTCTGTGCATATGTAGATTTGTATTTGAGGACTTAAAAACACCTTGCTGAACAGATCTAAAATAATCACACCCTATCATTTCCGGTGACAAGTATGATCTGAAGCACAGAGGAATTCAAAATGCCATGTTAAAACACTGCAGCCCACAGAATATGAGAAGTGCTGTGAAATAATAGGAAAAGATAGCTCAATGGTTTTCCACTGAGAACAGTAAAAAAACCAGCATTCACTTCAGTGAAGAGTGGGAAATGGGCTGGAAGGAATATATATCAGGCATGTTTAAGGCCAGCTAAGGTGACATCCACACAACAAGGAAAAAAAGCACATGAAGTACAGCAGTGTGTCTGCTCAATGCTGAAAGAAAAACCACTTAGGAGCCAAACAACACAAATACTGCAATTAGTGTGGCTTGTTGCTGTACAATATTACACAAAGTCGCACATTTCAGTATCTTATGTAGTTTGAGCTGCATCTGATACTGATTTTGCTGTTATGTATCTGTGCGATCACTTGCAGCAACCATCTTTGTTATGGTGCTGTCACCTGACTTTATGAAACAGAGGAAAAGTTGTCAAATTTGAGTGTCCCTCGCAGGGGCAAATTTAATAAAACAGCCTCTATATTAAAAAGCGTGTGTTAGTATGAAGAAAGGTGACAAATTCATTGGTAGTTTGTACAGGGTTTGTCCTGAGATTACCTTGAATTGCACAGAGTTTGTTCACTACAGTGCAACAGAAATTTTGTTGGTGTGAGATGTACACTGCAAAGTCAGAGAAGTGTATGAATGAGTACGTCACATTATTGGGGACATGTATTTACACAACTTTCAGGTGCTCAGCATGTGCATTAGATGCCTCTATGTAGAGGTGGAGAAGTGTAGGCAGCTTTTAATGGAGAGTAGCTAACTGTAAAATAATCTGGTGTGTACCAGTCCACAGACCACCAGACTGGTCCCATGCTCATGGTACATTTGTAAGGAGGTTGAAAGCAGCAACAACGGGAGCTGCATACGAGGCTGAACAGACATAGAATCATAGAATCAGATGGGTTGGAAAGGACCTCTGAGATCATCAAGTCCAACCCTTGATCCACTACCACCACAGTTACTAGACTATGGCACTAGGTGCCACATCCAGTCTCTTCTTAAATCCCTCCAGGGACAGAGAATCCCCCCCCTCCCTGGGCAGCCCATTTCAATGCTTGATTATTCTCTCTGTAAAGAATTTCTTCCTAATATACAACCTAAACCTCCCCTGGCAGAGCTTGAGACCATGCCCTCTTGTCTTACATGGCCACCTGGCTACAATCTCCTTTCAGGGAGTTGTAGAGAGTGATGAGGTCTCCCCTGAGCCTCCTCTTCTCCAGGCTAAACAACCCCAGCTCCCTCAGCCTCTCCTCATAGGACTTGTGCTTGAGTCCCTTCACCAGACTGGTTGCTCTTCTCTGGACCTGCTCCAGCACTTCAATATCCTTCCTGAACTGAGGGGCCCAGAACTGGACACAGTACTCCAGGTGTGGCCTCCCCANTTCAGCTTCCTGCTGATCCAAACTCCCAGGTCCCTTTCTGCCTGGCTGCTCTCCAGCCACTCTGTGCCCAGTCCGTAGCGCTGCAGGGGGTTGTTGTGGCCAAAGTGAAGGATGTGGCACTTGGCCTTGTTGAACCTCATCCCATTGGAATCAGCCCATCTCTCCAGCTTGTCCAGGTCCCTCTGCAGAGCCCTCCTGCCTTCCAGCTTATTGACGTTCCCCCCCAGCTTGGTGTCATCTGCAAATTTACTAATGGTGGACTCAATCCCCTCATCTAAATCGTTGATAAAGATATTAAACAGAACTTGGCCCAACACTGATCCCTGGGGGATACCACTAGTGCCCGGACACCACTAGTGACATGACAGGCAGGTTTATGCTGCTACCTGCTGCTGCAGTGAGGCCTGTCAGCAAAGCATTAGAAGAAAAGTTTATTAAAACTTATATCCTAATAATGGCACCTATGAATAAATGTAGCATCTCAGCCATCTTAGGCAACATATTTCACTTAACAGTGGTAAAGGAAAAGAAAGGACACACTTCTCTCTTTACTCAGTTAATTCAGTCCCATCCAGTCTTGTGAGAGCCTCCTAGGGGGACAATTGCCAAATATTTGCAATAGATGGGCAAACAAACACCACCTTCAGAGGGCAATAGTGAGCTTCTCATCCCACGCCATTGGTGGATTCCCAGGTATATTGCCTCGTAAGGTGGTTGACCAATATTTATTTACTTCAATATCTGCCAACTTCACACCCCAAGTCAGATGTCACTTATCTGATTTACATGAAAGAGAATCACATTCTTATTTTGTGTATATTTAGTATTAGGGTTTGGAAAGTTTCCAGATCCATCTCTCAGTTCCTGTCACTGGTAAATAAAATGTACACTTGACAAAAATTAGATCACGCCTTAAGAAGGAATGAAACTATTTGTAGATATTTTTCTCATTAGATTTCTCCAAAACTAATAAAACTAACAGCTGATACATTTAGTGAACAATTTGCACTGTGCTTTAATTTCCATTCTCCTTCCTGTCATCAGACTAGTGGACAATATACAATTGTGTAGCGAGTCTGCTCATTTTTTCTTCTTTTATAAGGCTTTAAATTTCTTCCAATTCAACTATTTTATTTAATATAATATTATGCAAAGTGGCCTTACAACAATTACTATTTGCCAAACCTAAATTTTTTTTATGTTCTTTATGTGACATACCTTCATGAAAAAGAATGAAGTGATAGCATTTAAGTCTTAAGCATTATTGGAGTCCCATAAATTAAAAGCTTTCGGAACTAAAACAAGTTTAGAGTTAACATAGAAGTCCCAGAATATGAAATCCGAACCCGCCATTTTTTTCTCCAAGAAATATCTACATATTTTTTGGTAAAATGGGTACATTGCTTTGTTAAAGAGTTCTTGAGAGTCCTAAATTCTTGGGCTTGAGCCCTTATATTTTTTAAGTTATTGGTGATGACAGTTTTAAAACTGTGCAAGAAGTACTGAAACCAAGATATAATATTTCACTGGAACTTTCCTGGGGACAGTTATTTTTATTTGTATGTATTTCAATCATTCAGTGGAAAATCACAGTTGTCACAGTAGATTTTATCTATGGCAAAAAACAAATTCTTGATATATGGTTTTGTATTTTCTGTTGCTTATTACAGAGTACATTAAAAAACCAAAATACTGATTTGTCAAATAGTCATTTAATGTTAACGCAAAAATCGCAGTGCTACATCTCAGAAAAAAATCCTTTTTATATTAGATAGTACTTCTTATGTAAAGTGAAAACACTGTGAACTCTTAGACCTGTAAAAATCTCGTAACCCAAAGCAGGATATGGTGTTGTTTGAATCATCCAGCAATGACATAATCAAGCATTCATATATCTTCATATTTCAGGTAATCATTGTTGATTGCTATGCATTCTGAAAACATGCCAAGTAGCATGCATTAGTGATGATTCACAGTTTCTTTCTCTCACACAAAAACACACAAATATGGATGCACACATCTGTACACACAGACTCCCAGAAAAATAAAGAGGGCTGTTCAATATTTACGTGGAACTCAAGAGCAGGAAACAATTTCCTAGATTGAACTGCTAGTTTTAGGCTTTTGAGTGCTCATTATTCACTGAATTAGTTAGTTATTTAATTATTTTCCTCTCTGGACTAGTATATTTAAACACAGAATCTAATTATATCTGATTACTATAAATTTTATTTCTCTGTCCTCCTGGGGTGAGACTGTGTCTTTCTATTTTTATTTAGAAAGAAGATAGAGTAAGGTGTAAATGCAAACACAGAATATCTATCATGCTTCTCTTTTGCCTTGTGACTGTATTAGCCACCTGTTTTTTTGCAAAGTCCCTCAGAAAAATAGAGATACTTGATGTAAAGTTCAAACAAAAATTCCTTGTAGAGATGGGTATTGATTAAAGTTCTCTAACTGTATTTACCAGTGCCACTGAACCACAATGCAATAGAAGCTCAATGGCGTTAGAACAATACCGTGGAAAAACCACGTTCTAGGTTTTATACATGCCCTACCTCACATAGTATTTCCCCATTGCTCAATCAAGTCCTACAGGGCTATTGCAATACAAGCAATAAACAGTAATAACCAAGGCACTGTAGCACTTTGGGGTGTTGAGCATCCTTAACTTTCATTAGAAACAGGTCAAATATGACTGGATTAAGGCCTAAATGCTTTAAAAAGCTCCTGGTACCATTCAGTTGCTCAGACAGGGATTACAGCTACTGCAGGCAGTGGCAGAGTGGTAAATATTGACTCAGCATTAAATAAAATCAGTCCATTGAGGTGGAGTGTACAATATGTGGTGGAGGAAGAGTCACGAGAAAGCAATATTGCTCTTGGGCAGATTAAACAGTGTACACCACAAACCCACCTGCTATTTCAGGAAAGTCACAATCTTCATAAAACACAGTGACACTTTACACACTTTACAATCTTTAAACAAGGAAATTGCATGCACCTCTTTTTTTTAAATTTTAGTTGTCAAAGCTCATTTTCTTGAGTTGTAAAACAGGTGGTACTGATGAACAATCCACCACCCTTTAATATGTCTTAAAATGTGCATGTGTAAATTTTAGTTCCTGTCAACAATTACATTAACAAATCTTACAGTTTATTGTTTATAACATGGAGGATGTTTCAATACAATTCTTTCCTATAAAAACACAAGCACTCTATTATCATATAAAGAAAAACACGTCATACAGGTGATCAAGTGATGAGAAAGACAGTGATTTTAATAGTTTTTTTCAAGCCCCATAAGTGTGGTTTGTTCCACTCAAAATCAGTAACTGCAATGCCATTTTCTACTCAGCATATAGGAGTCAACTGCAAATCTACTATCAAGCAGAAATGTTAGTGTTTCATTTGTTTCAGCACTTGTATTGAATTTTATGTTTCTACAGAGCTATGAATGTGCTGTTGAATGGTGCAAGGAATGCGCAGTAACACAGAGATGAACCTGCCTTCATTTGGTTGCTCTTGCTTTCTCCCCCTACTTTGGGGAATAAAAACGATACAAAGAAGGTAATATTAATATTAAAAAAGCAAGTATGCCTAACTGTTTAGACACCCTGCATTTGTGTGTAGGAATGCCTGATCTCTGTTAACAAAATGAAGCAAGCAGAAAAAGAAACAACTTGTGAGCTGCATACCACTAACACTGCTGTCAAAAGAACAAAAAGTGGGTTTACTTCACAAAATAGCTGTGAGATATGAGGGAGTACATGCATTTGAGGGGAAATTGTTAGTTCCACTGCAACTGGAGAGAAAAATGGGTTTCGTGTTTTTCTTTCCCAATACTAGAATGGCCATCTGCTTAAGTCTGTGCATATGTATGGAGAATAACCAATCCTCTGTCAAAAGCTCAATCATCCTCGTACGAGGTTAAAACCTAATCATAAAGAATCTTAAAGAGGTCAAAGGTTGAAATAATAGCGTAAAATGACTTTACTTGAGCATCCTAAGGCATTTTAAAGGCTTAAATATAAATGTCGGTATGCAATAGACTTGTGGAGATATGCTGATACTGAATTTGGAAACAAGAACTTGATATAAACATGAAAGGAACACTAAAGCGATTGCATTAAACCTCGGGTAAGTTTCTTACAGACACATATAAAAGACACCACCCTTTTAAACACGATATGGAAAACATGTACCATGTGAGATACCACAGAAAGTTTGATACATATAATAGAATATTCTTCCTTAGAATAGACAGACGATATGAATATTTATTATATGAATGTGGAGTGTCCATATTTATTTACATATAATTTAACATTTCACAGTCAACTAAAAAAAATAATATTTATTATTATACTCAACTTGAAATTGGCAGTATATCAAAAAAAGAACAGACTTACTGAGTAATTAAGGTTTTACATAGAAAGGACAAATACATTCTGGTAGATAGTACTCCTAATGCCTATTTTAATAGACTTTCATGTGAATTTCAAGTAACAGACCATACACAAGCAGCCTAATCAGAGCTCAGTGCCAGCAGGTGAGTTGTCAGCAGAACTTCTCCAAGGTCAGATGGAGTCTCCCAGTTCTGCACAAATAACCAACCAACTAAATGGCATCTGTGTTTGGGTGGAGAAAGTCTGGCTCAGTTATTTCCAGGATAGCAACTACTGCACTGTGCACACGAGACTGATGACATTTGAAAACTGACTGATGTGTCTGGGAATTGTCACTGCTTAGCATTTGCAGCAGGACAGGACCCCTACATGCCATACAAGATCACTCTCAGCTACGCACCACAGAGTCTACCAGTGGACATTTTGTGCAGCAGCTCTCAGAGCCCTGCTCCAGTGCAGCTCCACGTCCTAGCAGCAGTCTGCTGGGAAGCAATGGGGACCCACCAGGGCCATCCCACCACCCTCACTCAAGAGATGAAGTTCAGCTTGGCATCCTCAGCTGTCAGGGATCACAGGGTATTTTATAAATACACAGGGAAGGAGTGGACAGTTAAAGTATTATCCAGCAGTGTTTTCACGATTTTCTTTAAAAGTAGCTTTAACCTTAGACTGTGAAATGAATGCAAAACCCTGAATATGAACAGAAATTTTAAAAGCCTGTTAATGGTTAACTGCAAGCCTGAAGGATCTAATAATGGTTGACTTTTTACCTTGGAAACAACTACTGATGATACTCTGAGCTGGAATGGAAGTATCAGCAAAAGCCAAAAAACCCCAAATTTAATAAATGAAAACATCTTTACCAATATCTTGTAAAAAACAATACCAGTCAGTATATATCTTCCTCATCAAGTAAAAGGTTACATCAGATCACTGAAGTCAAAGAGGATGTACAGATGTGACAGCAACATTAGCTGTTACAAAATGTCTTTCATCAAATGAAAACATTAAAAAAAAAAAAGAAAAAAAAATATCACTCTAACCTTCAGGCTACAGCTAGAAAACATGAGCTACTGAAGTCAAGAATAAAGCAAGCTTTTTGCAAAGAAAGGTCTCACAAAGTGGTCAGCTGTTGAGAACCTCACTACTAAATGTCAATGTTTACTTATTTATGAATTTCACATTTTCCCAAGATGCCATGCTGTGTTTTGACTCTTTTTACACAGTTAAAAGTCATAAAAGCTCAAGAAGGGAATCAAGTACTTCTTCAAGTGATTTCTGGTGGCAGAACAGAGGGAGAACTCCAGATCTTGAGGAAATCAGTACAGGCTTTTTAGTCTTGACCTCACTAAGGTCCCACTTTTGCTTTGGTTATTCAGAAACCAGAGAAACCCCACAGAAAGATCAAAGACAGCAAAGACAAGGTCAAAGAGTATATGAGGTGAGACAGGTATTCCTGGCTGCAGTGCATTGCTTTTTTAAGGAAAAAAAGGTAAAATATATATATATAAAGGTATGTCACCTTCCTGTAGCTCATTATTAAGAAATAAGGGAAGAAGACAACATTTTCTAGTAGTGTAGACAAACTCTAAACGTGCAACTTAAAATGCCAGCTTCTTTCAAAGCTGCCTGTATATCACTGACACAAGCAACCTCGCTGCTGTTAATTAGTGACTCACAGATGTTTATTGCACAGAAAGAACAGACAGCATGTCATTGTAATTCTGAAAGTGAAATAATTTACATATATATGTCAATTTTCTACTGAATTACACTGAAGATATTGTTAATATGCAGATATGCAATTTGGAATTTAGAAGAGACTTGTGGGAGTATGATTTAAAATTGTCATTTGGACTTTCTTCAGATACTATTAGGGAAATACAAGCAGGATTTATTAATGAAAAGTGTGTATGCATATACTTGGTATTGCTTTATGAAGCATGCAAAAGCCTCAATGTTATTGAAAACTAATGCTTTGCTCAATAATCAAAAAGTAGTAAATTGTTTACTTCTAAGCCCTTCTGTGCCTGCACAAATGCTGAACTTCTGTCAGGCTTTCAGAACAGTCACAGCCACTGTGTGATAAAACACAGGATATTGATAGTCTTTTCTATCTTTTGTCCTTCTGATACTGAGAATACTTTGTATAGTGCCCCTTTAAAAAAAACAAAGGCAAGGGCTGAGTGAGCATGCTCATGAGTTGTGAATGACAAGAGTCATCACCTTATGAGAAGAGCTGCAGGCCCTGGAAGACTCAAAGAAAGAAAATTTACTGAGGTTAGGGGAAAAAAAACAGTGAAAAGGAGCTTGTGATAGTATTTTGTAATCCTGCAGGTAAATTCAATACCTATTC
>VZRE01004521.1:15541-42304 GCA_013396775.1 Cephalopterus ornatus
GGAGCCCGCGGGGCGGGCGGGCACGTGTGGCTCACAGGGGCTTTGGGGACGCGGCGATGTGGTGGTGGCTCTGGTAAAAGATTACATAAACGGCGGCCGGGACGTGCGGCTGTCGGTGCAGGGGAGTTTCGGCTCCGGCGTGCGGTCAGGGTAGGGGGCTGAAATCTTTACTGCGCGTAGTTGGGGACGGTGTTGGAATACCCTGCCGTGGTGGTAAGATTTGCAAAGCATATTTAGTCTCTCTGTCGATTTTTGTGCTTAGAGTGGAAGCAGAATACTTGCCGTACATGGTAAAGGCCAAATGCTTTTTTAGTGTGTGTTTTCTTCCCTTTCAGTTTTGTTTTGTAAACAGACTTATCTTGTTGTGTTCTTCTTCCTACCTTCCCTCTGCGTGAGCCCGAAGAGGAATGAAGTAAGATGCAGCAAAGTTTCTCAGGGCACCACGTTTTGAGTGCTTTTAACCTTACCTTTTATGGCCGCCCCCACCTTCAGCTTGGTGTGGTTTTCAGTTTGATAGGGGAATGATAGCTATAAATGCAAGAATTAAGAAAGTTATGTTTTGCTGTCCCGTCTGGAATGTGCAGTTAAATTCATGTGGCTACTTACGGCTTCGCTCTCAGGCAGCGGGGCGAGGAGCTTCTAGGGGTTAGACTGACAGTGCAGAGTTCCTCTGTCTGCAGCATTGTCCGGCAATGTGCTTGCTTCCAAAAAAGTGGACCCTGTAAATGAGTTCATGTTGGGAGTTTTCTTAAACTACAAGAGTTGGGACTTTGTATGCCAACCTTACCAAACTTTCTGGTTTTACATATCCAGAAATTTCATCAAAGACCCACCAAAGGCAGTGGGATGCTTTTCATAAGAGACAAGGAGGTCTGCTTTATAGTGAAATGCTAGTAAGCTTTCAAAATACGTTCTCATAAGTTTCCCATTTTGGTTTCATTGTTTTTGGAGGGAAATAATTCTAATTATTGCTGTCACTGAACTCACTTGCTAGCTGCTGCAACCCAACTTATCAAAAGTGTTGGAGTTCCCCACTGGGTAAGAAGAGTAGAAATCTCTTCTTGAGGAAAAAGGCATGACTGGGAAGTGCAATTTTCAGTATCTGTTAGTGTGGTCCTTTTTTTTTTACAAGAACTATTTTCACATAATTATAGTAACAGTGTTTATTAATGTGTAATAATAATGTTTCCTATAGGCTCATTCATCTCTTCCTTTGTTTGTCCTTTTCCCCAGAAGTTTATTAATGGATTTCTTTTTCTCAGATTTAAAACTTCTAACAGAAATATCCTTGAGTGCTTCAGGGCTGTTTTTGTTGTTGTTACTCATTCTGTACTGCTGTTTTAAGTTAATGAGATTGCTGAGAAGGATTAAGTGAAAGGTACTGAAACTAATTTCTGCTTTTTTGGAAAGAAATGATAGACTTAACCTTTAAAAAATCCAAGGAAAAAAAATTGACAGTTGTTTTTCCATGTCTGAAATTATGATATAAGCATTAATTAATATAAATACTGTTGAGTTATATTTTAGAAACAGAAAAAAATCCAAACATGTCTGACTTCTGTGCTTCATGTTAAGCTTCTGTGCTTCCAGTTTTCATGGCCGAGAACTCATGAGAGTTGATATTTCAGGATTACGTACAGGTGGGGCAAGTTATCTTTGTCCAACAGGAGAACTTGGTTTGTAATATTTAGTTTAGTATACACTATGCTTGAGAATATTTTCTGATACGGAGCACTAAATATTTGAAGTGAAACACTTAAGATATTACAGTTTTAAGCTAAAAATATCAAATTCTTCTCTTGAACTCTGAGCAAAACTAGTAAAAAAATGTCTGTACCCACTGAATTGTATGCACCTTTTTGAATATGTGCAGTTGTTTTAAGAAGGTGTTTGAGATATTTGTTCTAATGTGTACATGTTTGTTCTGATCTTGGTTTTTTAGGATGTGAAGTATAAAGTGGAGCATGAGCTTCCTTGGAGAGAACACTCGATAAAGAATTTTTAGCCCATCTTTTATTTATATATAGAAAAAGACTCATAATCATCAAGTTATCATTAGAAGCATGCCTGTTGTTTATCTGTGGAGAGCAGGCGGTAGTAGCACATGACACACTAAATGAATGAGACCTTAGCCCTCAGATATCAGAATTTAACTGTTTATTCTTTATATCGTCCTCCTGAAATCGAAATTTATTTTCTGTGTAATTGTCCATGGTGGAAGATCTGAAATATTTGAATAAAAGTTTAAAAAGTTTGTGTAGTTCATTACCTAGGATTACTCTGAAGTTATTACTGAAGTTGTATTTAAATTATTGGGTAACCAGCACTGATACCACTTTTGTGATTGGTTGACTTTGTGCACTTTTACTTACTCAGTTCTGATTCTGTAGTATTTTTTCTGGTTTTTCTTTTTGTTTTTTTTTCCAAGTAACAGAACATGGTGGGGGGGGGAAATCACTGTGAGCAATAGCAACTTTACAGATACAAGTCCTAAGACTGATAATGAAAGTCACAAAAGAGCAATTGTTTGTAGGGGTAAAAATTTTGTGGGAGGAAGATTAATTACATGGATTATTTTAAAGGGACCAAAATATTTTCTTGACACATTTCCTCTCTGAGATTAGATTCATTCTGGACTTGAGACTTGCTTTGTATGATTGATAAAAACTATGAACTTAACATTTGAAGTTGAAAAGCACTTGAAAATTTCAGGAGGGGGGCATTGATAGCTTTATCAAGACCACTTCAAGATAGCTTGGTCAAGATTGAGTTTTTCAAAGGTATAAAGATTTCACATTTTGCAAACTTTTTGATAAATAAAAGTAGATTTGTGACTCAATGAAATTGTTACCTGTCTGTCTAGAAAATACTTAATATTTGTATTTAGAATTCTGCAGATATCTATAGTCCAGAAAATTAACTGAGTGATCGTAAGACTCAGTCAAGAAATTACACTGTTTACACCTGCTTCTTGATTGAGATTTACTAGAGGGAAGGAAACCTTTTTGAGACTTTTTTTTTAAAATAATGTTCCAGTTAAGCTGTTCTAGACTTGAGAAATTTACTGCGTGCTTAACTGAGTTGATCTTAAAAAAAAAAGGGGGGGGGGATAAAATTTCTTTATACATCAGTGAAAAGTGGAGTTTCGGTGAGATATGATTCTAAGTGCATGGCCAATCAACTTGCTACTTATATATACACTATAATAAAGTATTTCCTAACTTAGAAAGTTGGGGTTTTTCCCAAGCATGATGAAAGAGTAGTTTTTAAAATTTAATTAAGCATCTTAACGGAAGTATTTATTTATTTGTTTTAAATAAGATTTTAACATTGAACCCTTAGACTGATGTAAGTTTTGATGCAAAAATGGGAACGGAGAGAGGCCACACCAGAATAGAATAATTCACGGTGGCTGTGGTTTTTGATTTTGACCATTCTGTGCAGAGGAAAAAAATACAGCTATTATTGCAGTATTGCCTTTTCCTAGATTTGCCTTTAATTTTTATCTTGACTTCTGCTGAGTTTTGCATTGTATTTGTAATCTGTACGTTCATTCTCTATGTATTTCCATGAGTTTATATATATATATATTACTTTATAAATATGTATGTGTGCACACACATACTGCTGCATTTACCCATGGATAATAGCTGGTAATTAGGTGTACTTGTGCCGTTCCTGTAGGAGACGTAGGTTAAATAAAGCTTGCGCAAGTTGTGCAAGGTAATGTGTCAGTCCTTATGTAGCTGTAGCAGAAACTACAGCAAAAACTTCTATGTCGATACATAGAAGAAATATATCAGGAAGATTGTGTGTGAGGGAAACAATTGCTTTAGAGGTGCTGTGCCATGTAAGAGGTCAAGACCCTTTCCTTTTTGCTTTACCTCTCTTGAGAGTTCCCAGTACCAGTCTTGGATTTTGAGTTGTGTATATCAGGCTTTCACTTTAAAAAGAAATGAGAATAGTTCATATAATTGTCTATACTATTGTCTGTTAAAACTCTATGCTTTTAAAGCACTGTTATTGTCAAAGTATCTATTAATCTTCTTCTAAAAAAATATTAATTTAGAAATAAGAACTGACATTGGATTAAAGGAATGGGTAGAATTTGTGTGAAAACCCACTACTGCAATGCAAAATCACATTTATTTTCTCAGGCCTGAAACATCTTTCACTCCCTCATTTCAGGCTTGTTTTGTTATGTCAGCAGCGAGATCCATGGTCATGCAGCTTGAACTAGTTCTATCTTGTTTATTTGTGTAACAGAAGAACAAAGCATTGTTTAATAAACATTCCAAGAACATGATAATATCACATTATCTGCTTGTCTCATTGTGCAAAGACAACTTTCTTGTAAATGTTCTAGGGCATTCTTAAGGTGAAAGGCTTTTATGGTTTGCCAGCATCAGACACAGAGCCTCTACTTGTTTCGAAAAGTTGTCTCGAGGTTTTTATGTTATAATTGTTTTTTAAAATACATATTTGAGAACTCTTTCCTTGTTCAACTCTATGGCAGCTTTTTGTGCCCCACCTCTGCCACCAAGGGCCAAGTAACGTACACAAATGTATTAAAGAAGTTCTTGTACTCTAAAATAGCTTCTTGCCCCATGCATGATAGAAAACTAGAATTACCTCTTTTCTCAGTTCCATAGTTTATAGAAAAGCATTAGCTTCTGTCAAAATGAAAATGAGTGACGTGAGCTCTCGTGGATAAGTCTTTGCTGTAAAAATTGGATAAAGTGACTGGTAGGCAGAATTAATTTTTGTTACCTCAGACTGTTAGATTATGGAAGTTATTCCTTACTCCTGAGTACAGTCTTCCATTATATAGTAAGTTAAATGACCCATATGATTTCCGCAGGGGAAAAAAAAAAAAAAAAGGTAAAATTAGCCCAGCAGTCAGTTTTATGAACTTGGTTTAGAGAAATGTCTTTATGGGATACTCCTGCTTGGAAACCTCATTCAAAGCTGCAGTCTGAGATCCAGTGAATGTGTAAGAGGATGTGACATCTCTGCACAGATACAGTCTAATAGTCAAGTTGCAGAGGAGGCAGCAAAGAACCAAAGCAAGGACACGTTGGAAGGAGGAGAATACTCAAGCTTCCCTCCCAGAGTGTCTGGTCAGTGTGAGATATAATGGGAATGGTGGGCAGCACTAGGAAAGGGAGCCTGTTTCAGTTTCATTTGCTAGACAACTTAGTCACCCTCTTATTCAGACACTTTTTTTCATTGTAATATGTAACTTCCTTAGCCTCTGCATCCTTTGTCTTTTGTCTTTGAAATTCTGGTTCTCCTGCAGGCAAACATTAACTAAACATCAAAAATAACCTCCAAGTCATCTTCCTTCTGCTTGGCTGTAGTTATATTTGGAACCTCTTTGAAAAGGCCTTTTTTTCCCCCCTTTCTACCTCTTTGGAAATAAATCAGCTCTACAGGCTAAGGAGCTAGTCAGTGATTCTGCAGCCTATTGGGCATTGGGAAGCCAGTGCGACCAAGAATTATCTAATCCCTCTGAATAGGCTGATGTCAGAAGTGATTCTTTTTTTTTCTCAGAATATAAAATTTTTTAGATAATATGGAGAAATACCAGAACATAAAGGTGAATGATTGTATTTTTCTTTCAGAAATAAGATTTAGAAAGGGCATTCTTCTCACCCCCACCTTCTTACAAGTGAACTTAAAATAAATTGTTAGAACTGAGAACTACTAGGATGAGAACATAATCCCTGACTTTTCATCAGAAAAATTTCACAAACTTCTTTTTTTAAACACAGCACATAAATTTGGGTGAGAAATTACTATTAAACATAATAACAATGGTGCAGCAGAAAAAGAGAAGGGGAGCTATATCTCTTGGCTTGTGTTCATGAAGGGGACATTTTCAGGCTACACGAAGTCTAGAATACCTCTTGCATACCTCTTTAAGCTACTGTTGTCCATCACAACCCAATTTAGCAGGAGCTAGCCTGGGTTCTGAGCTTTGGGCAGCACAATGTGAGAAGGTTGTAAAGCTATTAGAGTCCAGAGAGGGGCTATGAAGGTGGTGAAAGGTCTAGAGTGGAAGCCATATGAGGATTGGCTGAGATCACTTGTTTTTTCAGTCTGGAGAGGAGGAGACTAAGGGGAGACCTCATTGCAGCCTAGAACTTCCTTTTGAGGGGAAGAAGAGGGGCAGGGACTGATCTCTTCCATGTGGTGACCAGTGACAGCACCCAAAGAAATGGCAGGAACCTGTGTCAGGAGGGTATTGGGTTGGATATCAGGAACAGATTCTGTCCCCGGAGTGTGGTTGGGCACTGAACAGGCTTCCCAGAGAAGTGGTCACTAAGCCTGACAGAGCTCAAGAAGCATTTGGACAACACGCTCTGGCACATGGCATGACCCTTGATGAGGGTCCTGTGCAGGGCCAGGACTTGGACTTGGATGATTCTTATGGATCGCTTCCAACTTGGCATATTCTACCATACTGTTTTAAGTCCTTGTTCCTGATACATTGATGAATATACCAGTTCCTCAAGACTCTAGTGTATGGTGTTTGATAGTTACTGTAGCATTCTTTCAGTGAAAAATGCCAAGTGTACTCAGGACTATTTTTATATGCTAAAACTGATTGAGTTCCTCATCCCCTTAAAATGGTTAGTTTACGAATTTCAGGATTGCTGTTAGTGGTGTTTGTTACTATAAGACCCAACTGCACCACCCAAGGTGATGCACCTGAGTTGGGGCAAGATTATTATATTTTAACAAAGGATATTTGGCAACCCTCAGTATCAATACAGGCTTAGGGGTGAACAGATCGAGAGCAGCCCTGCCAAGAAGGACTTGGGGGGTTCTGCTGGAGGAGAAGCTGGATATGACACTGCAGTGTTCGCTTGCAGCTCAGAAGGCCAGCTGTGTGCTGGGCTGCATCAAAAGCGGTGTGTCCATCAGGGCGAGGGAGGTGATTCTGCCACTCTGCTCTGCTCTAGTGAGACCCCACTTGGAATACTGTGTTCAGTTCTGGGGCGCCCAGGACATTGACCTATTCGAGCAAATCCAGAGGAGGAACACTACAGGGATGGAGCACCTTCTATGAGGAAAGGCTAAAAGAATTGGGATTGTTAAGCTTCAGAGTGATCTTATTGCAAGTGACCTTCCAATTCCTGAAGGAAGCCTCCAACAAAGATGGAGAGAGGCTATTTACAAGGACATGTAGTAACAGGATAAGGGCGAATGGCTTCAGACTAAAAGAGAGTAGGTTTAGATTAGGTATTAAGAAGAAATTCTTTGCTGTGAGGGTGGTGAGGCACTAGAACAGGTTGTCCAAAGAAGATGTGGGTGGCTATCCCTGGAAGTGTGTTCAAGACCTTTTTGGATGGGGCTCTGAATAACCTAGTGTAGTGAAAGGTGTTCCTGCCCATGGAAGGGGGGTTGGAACTAGATCATCTTTAAGGTCCCTTCAAAACCAAACCATTCTCTGTTCCTTTTCAATGATTGTGGTAGTGTGGCACTGTGTGATTTCAGGCTTGCCTCTGAAGCTAGAAATGGAGAGAATCAGATGTGAGAAGTGTAGTAAGTCTGTGAGGTTCTGATGAGGCTTAGAGAGGCATACAGCAGAGCAGGTGGGCTTCGTATGGTCTTTGACACTTCAGTCTTTTATATGCATTTTTAATAAAGCCATGTCTGTGTTTCTATGTCATGTCTTTAGAGTGAAGCACTTTTTTAAAGTTGTGTTTGTTTTCCTTAAAATTGCCTCCGTACAGAATGCTAAATTCAGCAAACTGGCTTAGGGAAAATTCGTTTTTATGGTAATTCTGAATAACCTTTATCTGGTGAACTATAGACTTAACCAGTGAGTCACCAGCTAAGATGGTTTTTAACTGAAGAAAAAAAAATACTCTGTGATGAACAGATACAAAATTCTTGCCATCACAATATGAAAGTAATGACTTCAATATTTGAATGAAAATTGCTACTAAATCTCCCCTCTCAGAGTGAGTTTTTAATTAGACTGCTTTGGAACCTGCAGTTTAGTATGTTCATTTGTAATAAAGACTGCTCTTTTGACAGGAGGAATTATACTGCTTGAACCTCTTCTTGAAGTTGAAGAGGGGACAGGACAGGAAGGGGCTGAAAAACCTGACCAATAATAAGTGATCATAAATAAATATATAGTTATATTTAGTCTACAGAATTATAGACAGCATTTTGGGTTATCAGGTTATTTAAAGGGTGCCTGGTATTCTGCTAGTTGCAGTGATAGCTGAATATTGGCTGAGATAGTGATCACACTCTTCTGGGTAAGATTTTTTTGTGAAGCATCACTGCACCCTTTGTGCGGGAAAACATCTTTGGAACAAAATTTCCGTATTTTTTATTTTGTTATTTATTTTAATGTTTGTAATGGTACAATAGTCTAGGTCAGGCTTGGTAAAAGTACTCATATTTCAAATTTGTAAATCTAGCATTCACTTTTTCTACTTTTTTTCCCAGTCAACAGTTTTTATTTACTATACTAGATATTAGTAAGATTGGTTGTGATGATCATGCTCATTTTTGTCAGTATCTGGAAATCTTCCACCTCCAGTTTTTGTTAGACTGCTCTTGAATCTTTTAGCCAATTAAAATGGCATTTTTGAGCCTTTTATCATTCTCTTGTTCTCTAACAGAACACTGTTGTTTGTGCTCTTAATTTTGTTGCTGTCTAACTTTTTAATGAATGTGCATTCCTTATTCTAGACTTTCACCCTTGAATGCTACATTCCTGTGCTAATTGGATGATTCTGCTCACCATTGTTCTGACAACTTTCTCCAGTGTTTAATCTTTCTCTCCATTCTAATCCGTACTTAATGAACTGGCTCGGTGAAGGTGTTAGAACCTTTATAAATATAAGAGAAAATAAAATTCATGCAAGTAACAGGAGACTCAAAAACTCTGAGAGCGCAGTTTTGCATTTGTATAACTAACCTTCATTTCCATACTAAATGCTTTGTACCATTTTAGCTCCTTGATTCTATTCCCCCTTTTCAAAAATTTCAACAATTTTAAAAAAACTCTTAGAGTTTCTGTCTCCAATGTAAGAAATATATTACTTCTTCCTACTTTGCAAGAACTTCCTTTCATGCTTTTTCTTCTAGAAGTTTTCATAACTCCTGTCGTTTTTTTGCCTCTTCTATCTTGAACCCCTATTTGCTTGTTATTCAAGTGTTATGATGCACTTCTAAGCATGGAGAAAGGGTCTTTTGCCACTACAGTTGCTTGATTTAAAACTGTTGACATGTATTATCTCTGTAAATACTTCTGTACTTCTGTTTATACTGTGTTTTACATGGATAGGATACATGGACTATATTGTTTGATATTTCACTGATACGCTGTAAGTAGCCAAAGCTTTATTCTTGTTTCTTTTATGGAATTTTTTTTTTTTATTTTAGGCATATGCATCAGGATGTGATATTGTGGTACTGGGCACTGACTTTGAAAGATTACAGATAATCCCTGGAGCAAAACATGGAAACATTCAAGTGGGATGTGTGGACTGCTCAATGCAGCAGGGGAAGGTATGTAGAGCAGTGTTTCTAATAGTGTTCTAGCAATGTAGTGTTAAGCACCTTCTCAGGAGTGTGGATACCTTCAAGTTAAGGCAAATATACTACAGGGAGTAATAAAAAGGCTGATTGCTTCCTGTCTTGTAGTAAGCAGCACAATGAATTTGAAATGGGTATGAGATTGTAGGAGACATATAAAACAGCACAGAAGTCTATAGACATAGGGCTGCATAGAGGACATGGCAGGAATTTGGCTAAATGATGACCGAGTTGGAAGCAAAGGTAATTCATTCACTATGGCTTTGTGCTAATGGGCATCTCATTGACATGCTTTGACGTGTTAGTGGCTGGCATCAGGTGAATGCTTCCACAAAAATCACTTTCAGATAATCCAGAAAAATTACATCTGTTTCAAGCAATTCATAAAGGCTTAAAACTGACATTGGACAGGGTTTGCTTTCTTGAATTCTTAGCTTTAGTTTTAGGTAAACTTCATCAGAAATGTTGTATTTTAGGCAGTATTGGGTTTCAAGTCCATTTAACAGAGCTCTTTCCTAATTGTGCTGTCAGAGTAAAAAAGAAATAACAAGGTAATTCTGTCCATTGGGATGTCAGTGGGATTAAGTATTGACCAGTTCAGTAGGAACTGGTCTGAAGTGTCTGGATAAATATTTGCTCATATAAGAGGTGTTTTCTACCATTTTTATTTCTTTAAGCCTGTCCTAGTGAGGAGATAATGCTAGCTTTCTTCACATTACTACAAGCCTTATGAGTTCATGAGAGCTTTGATTAGGTTCTGGTGTCCATCTTGAGACAAGACCTCTGATGGAAACCCGTTCGTATTTACATGTCAAGTCTATGCTGATGAGTCCCCAGCTACTCCCTGTTCCTGCTTTTTAGCGATTGAGTGATGAACTCTTGCAGTTGTGAAGGAACACAAATGAAAGTGAGGAAAATGTTCTTCTCTTGTGTCTCTGGTACCTCATAGCCATAAAGTCTTCTTGGGTTTCTCCACTGGCTGCTGTTAATGAGAAACTTGGTTCTTGGGTTCACTGGGCATATATTAAGAGATGGTGAAATAAACATGTAGATCACATATCACAGTTAATCATAAAAAATATTTCTGTAAATTTGCAAGGTCATCTCGACTGCATGATATTAGTTATTTATGCATTTAAAGGACAAACTGTCCTTGAATTGTAAATTAATACATGTGAATATATCATTCTGAAGCTTAGTAGGCCTTATAATATTTTTTGTTTCTTGAGGAGGCCTATGAGATCATTGTGATTCTGCAAGTCTGTATTGTTTGCTGTCAGCAAACTGGATGTATTTGCCAGGTGCTGAAATACTAACCACTGATTGGCTAGGAATTTGCTTATTGACCGGACTGATCAATGCATTTTCAGCTCACTGTTTTAAAGTTTCAATTTCTTCTTACACCTCTTCATCAGTATTGACACATAGATTTCTCTTCGGTTTACTAAACAAAGTGTTGGACTACTGCAGCACTCTCAGCCTCCTGTCTTCAGAGGAGAAGTACTCCAGCTCTTTGACCATTTTTGTATTCCTTTTCTGGACCTGCTTCAGCATATCCATCACGTCCTGGTGCTGGGGACACTTCATGTGGTACTCCAGGTGGTTCTCACTAAAGCAAGGATTATCGCCTCCCTCACTCTGCTGGCCACATTCTTTTGATGCAGCCCAGGACATGATTTGCTTTCTGGGCAGCAAACACATGCTGCCACCGCATGTACAATTTTTTGTCCGCCAGTATCCCTCAGTCCATTTCCACATGGCTGCTCCCAATCCCTTAATTTCTCTAGTCTGTGTTGATAGTCAATACAGATTGACTGAGGTGCAGGACATTGCACTTGGCCTTGTTGAGCTAGATGAGGATCACATGAGCTCCCTTCTGAAGTGTGTCATGGTCCCTCTGGATTACATCCCTTCCCTTCCTCCGATGTGTTGACTGCACCCCACAGCTTGGTGTGGTCTGCAGACTTGCTGAGGGTTCACTCAGTCCTACTGTCCATGTCATTAGCAATGAATGAAGTGTCTTACAACTCAGTAATGCTTCCCTGCGTATCTCATTTCTAATAGCACAACTTGGGACTACTATAGACCTTTGTTTGGTGTCTGAGTGATTATTGTTGTAGTTTGGGAAATTCTTCAATGTATTGTCATTATGCAACATCTCAGTGAGGACTAGGCGGAGTGACTGTATCATTATGGAAGCCTATGTAAAGTTTCAGTGGGTAGCAGTTGCTCTAGACACAGTATGTTTAGCATTTTGGAATGCTAATGTTCATTTCTTTTAAAACCCCACTAAATAATAAAATATGGAAGAAGTGCCCACATTTGCTGTTGGGTGTGGAATGGAATTATTGGGGAATAAAGAGTAAGTGAGGTAGTTAAAGAGAATTAGAGAAGACAAATATTAGTCTGAGATGGAAAATGCCTGAAGAAACTTTTTCCTTGCAAATGTGACAAAATTATTCTTGACATTTTTGGGTCAGGCTCATGTTTAGGTTGTTAGTGCGATAGAAATTTATTTAAGTATCTGCTGTTTTAATGCAGAGGGTTTCTCTTGAAGCTATGGATTTTGGGATTTGAATGAATCTGTACATTTCTACAGATCATGTACATCTGTATCTAAAGTATCTGTAAATAATGATGAATATGAAAGTTTAGTACTTTTTTTAAAAAAGCTTTTGTGGTTGATATATGACTCTGTTTATTGTTTTTAAAAGAAAACTATGAATACTTTCCAAGTCTGAATTTTACAGAAATAGGAAATTGACTATTACAGCATATCATAACTGTAGATGTTCTTTTAGCAGCAAGCACCACTTCAGAATGCAGGATGTCCATTATGCATGATGTATGCAAGCTCCTTAATTTTTGTAAATCATATTTCAGGTAGTTTTAGGCAACATTTCCTTGTGACAGCTCACTCAGGTTCTCTGCCTGAGGTCTTTAACATACATTTGGCTTGTTTTGGCTCTTCCTAACAAGTCTTTTAGGCTTGCTTTTATATAGATATCTTGTGATTAAATACTCTAAATTTTGTCCTAATGCAAGTTTGGGGTAGTTGGTAACCAAAGTAGACTTTGAACTACCTATTAAAGCTGACCATATTGCAACTGTTTTGTATTTTATGTTAGCCTTTAGTAGTAGTTCTGTTTGCAGTTCTCTGCATTGGGTGTTTTGCTTCTGTAGTTTGCATCTTCTGAATTAACTTTTTATGATGCAGCATGTTCTAGTGCTAGGGAAGTGCACAAAAGCATCCTGAACCAATATTGGTTCTGTGTCTGAGAAGGTGAACTCTGCAGACTCTTTTGAGTGTTTATGTAATTTAATATGGAAAGAATATTGCTAATAATCTGATTTTTTTAAAAGAAAATCTCATGTCCACTTATAGTCTCAGTAGTTCATCACAATTAATGAGTAAGGATTATATCATCAACATCAGTTCATGATTTTTACTAGATGTCATTTTTCTCTTATCAAAAGGAAATATGGGTATGAGCTTCAAATTTATCTACAAGGAGGGTTAAAAGTAAAATCAACCATTTGTATTTTATTATTGTTCAACAGCTTGTTTCTTCTGTGTGTGTTTATGTACATATAAATATAAATTGCTTTAGATTGCAGCTTCTTATGGAAAGGTGATTTGTATCTTTGAGCCAGTCAGCCTCTTGAAGCAGAACAACAGTCATCATAATGTAAGTATTTCATCACTCCTTGATTTGTTTAAGCAGTTATAAAGCCTGTGTCATTTTTCTGGTTTGCTTTAAAGTTGAAGATTTTTTTGTGTCCTTTTTTAATGCTAGAATAAAATTAAGACATGAGGTGGTTCTTGGGAAGTGAAAATGGTGGGATAAGGACAGAGGCCTGTTATTTGAAACAGTTTTAAGAAAGAAGGTTTTACTATATTGCTTCATAGTACTTATTTATGTAACCTTGCAGTTCATAAGCGAAATATTCCAGAACCCAAAAAGACATACACAGCCCTGTTCTGCTGATAGTGTAGTCATTACAATAGGAGTTCAAAAAGGAACTTTTTTGATGAGCTTTACAGTTGTTACTTTAACTTTTGCTTATGAAACTACACGCTTTTGGCCAAATTGTAATAGTTTCAAAAGTCTATGGCTTTTTTAGAATATCGGACCGAATGCTTATATTTCAGTGTTAGAATGCTGAATAAGAACAATATTTATTGTCCTAGTTGTTTAGTGATTAACATCAAGAATCTTAGTTTCTAAATAATAATATGATTTAGAGCAAGTTATTTAACCATGCTTCTTACATGAAAAGTAATACTTGTATAGTTAGAAGCATTAGATTCTAATTAAAGTCAGCTTGATTATATGAGAACTTTGATTTGCAGTTGCTCAAGGAGCTTTTGTCTCCCTCTTCATGGATTTGGTCTCTCCATTCATATTAACAAACTGTTTATATGGCCATCTACCTTGAAACTTCAATGTTAGTGTAGTAACTGTAGGCAGTAGAGGAAGCACTTGCCATCCGTGGTTTGCATTCATATGTTTATAATTGAAGAGATATTCTGTTACTTCATTCCTCTGGTCAGCCTCTCTGCAGTAATTTCCAGCATATTGTTCCAGGTTATTGTAAGATTGTGCCTGTCTTACATTTGCCAGAATGTTCAGGTTCTTAAAAAAAAAACAACAAAAAAACCTAGCTTCAGAAATGTTTCGTTTATATCCTTATCAGCAGATGCTTCTTTCTGTTTTCTACCAAACTTCTGAAATACTAAGTTGTCATATTTTAACTTTCACATCTATTTGATGTGATATTTTTGGGAGTGGGGGATGATTACTTTAAAAAATTCTGTCTTTGAGAATTAAGAGACAAAACATTTTGGCTCATAATATCATTTCGAGTAATGTGTTCGGTTTCTTCTGTAATTCAAGGCATCAAATCTTTGCAGTCTGCTATGGAAACAGACCAGATAAATGTTTTGTGAATTTAATTCTCAATTTGTTGCAGTGAGTGAACTAAAAACTAAAGATAATTGACTGTCCTGTTGTATATTGAAAAAGAGGGTGAGGGGGGAGGGAGGAACCATCCTGTATGGTATCCTAACCTTATTGAAATGCTCTAATTCAACAATGGCATGGATATCAAACACCAGGTGCGTTTAATACATTTCATTTTTTATTTCTCTTTTCTTTGTTCCAAAATAAAATTGCACTTCCCTTCTGATGGTTATTTTATGTATGGAATTTTTTTCAATCTGTACTTTTGAAATAGGAAGTTAGAAACTTCTATATGTATATGTATATTAGTGAAAAGGTATTTTGTTTCAAAGGCAGAATGAATGAATTTTTATTAGATAAGCAGTAACTTATTTTAAACATCCTTCATAAAAGTTGGAGAATGAAATGAAGATGTTTTACTTCTATTATTAAAAGAAGTGTTTTCATGCTCATGTTTGTGAATGCTTAAAATTTCAGGTGCTGCATTATCAGTGGCAGAAGAATGCTCAGATCACACTGGAAGCCATAGTACATAATCTAACATGGGATCCCACAGGTAGGAATAGAATAAAAGAAACATCTATTTGATACTAACTTCTTATAGTAGGTTTACCATTCTCTAAGGGGGAATGAAAAGATTTTTGGTTTGTCCTATCATGATGGAGAATACCAGGTGGAGTGAAATCTACCCTTTGTCACTTATTATAGGAGAACCAAAATACTAAGTGTATCTGTATGGACTGACTTGATTATTCTTGTCTCGGGAGTTTCTTAATGTTCATAACCATGGATTAAATGGTGGTGTTTGTTGAGAAAGACGAGTGTCTACAGTAGGTGTATTTTTTTTAGGGAATTGCTAGAATTTGATTAATTTTCACAGTATGAACTGTAGATGCTCAAACCTACCAAAAAATACAGGGAAGGTATATCTGCCATATTTTGTTCTACAGTTTCAGCTTTGCAAAACTTTTTTTTCTTCTTTCTCTTTAAAGAAGTCTATATCTTCCTACTTTTTTTGGAGTTAGATTATTATAAATATTTGTTTTAGGTACTCGCCTGTTGACTGGTTCCAGTTGTCTTCAACTTTGGTCCAATGTTCCTCTGGAAAACCCTTCTGACAATGACAGTATGGAAAGAACAGATATTGGACTTGGAGAGTGGAGATGTATCTGGCAATGCAAGTAAGAAATGCATTTAAAAACAAGTAATTCCTGTTTCCTTGCTTATTTATACCTTTCAGATAAAATACCTAATGTAGTTCAGTGAAATTGCATACTGTTATTTGATAAATTATTGATAATAATTTGATAAATTTTATTAATGTGTGATAAACTTGAATCATGTTTTCCTGGACTAAATGATGCTCCTTTTTTCTTACAAGATCAGTTGTAATTGGTTTTGGCAGTTCTTAGGCAGTTCTTCAGTTGTATTGAACACAGTAAAATACTGAGGGGAAGCTACTATTGAAACTGTCCCAACAGACACTGTTCTTGTACAAGAACTAAGATGAAAGCTGCACAATTGAAAATTATTGTACGTGCAGGACTGATGAAAATAAGCTTTCTTCTGTGTTCTATGTAACATCTCTCTCCTTTCACAAACCTTTTTACTTCTATGTTTCTTCTGGATATTTGGAACAATCATGGCAAGGTTGATACATTCTGGTTTACTGTCTCTGAATGCTCTTCTTGTATTTGTGTTGATTTTAATATTTGCATCTGTGTATTGGTACATTGTGTTGGTTTAAAGGTAAACCAGCAGGAGAAATGAACCCAACTCCAAGAGATTATAAGTCAGAATTACAATTTAATGAAAATAATACAATAAATACAATTTTGCAGACAGTTGTTTTTTTAACCCACAACACTATGTACCCTGGGGCACGAACACAGTGGTGTTTGTTGGCCACCAGCTGAGCCCCACGCAGTCCCCCTGAGTCCAAAGTAAAAATAGGAAAAACCTGTTGGTGAGACTGGGGCTCGCACTCTGGTCGAGAGCGGTGGTCGCACTCCGGTCGATGTTGGTGGTCGCACTCCGGTCGAGGTTCTGGTCCTCCTGCCTGGCTCCCACGAGTGGAGTCAGAAGGCCCCAGACTCCCAGATTATATACCCCCAGGTTCAGGCAGGAATGCCCAGTCCCTCCCCCAGGGTGGGGAGTTCCACAATGGGTGATTGTGAGTCCTGGGTATGAGGACAAGAACATCCTCCTATCTCACAGGCCTCTTAACACCCAGCTTATAGCCTGAGGGGTCAGGTGTGCTCTGGGCAGCTGCTGCAAATGGCCTGTCGTTAACAGTTTCTGGGGAATGGCACAGAGGGTATAGAATACACAGTTTGGGTTACACCCACACAGTGATGAACTGGTCCCAGCTGCTTTAACTAACTGAGACATACATATAGAACAGTTTCAGTTTAGTGCTTCAGTTAAACCGTCTAGGGTTAGACTGCTATAGGAAGACTTTTCTAGTATCTTGAGTGCACTGTTTGCTTAGGAGCACTGTTCACTTGGCAGTCTCCTAAGTAAGTTTCTTGAAATGGCTGGCTGGGCCCACCTGAGGTTATGCTTCATGAAGCTTTTAGCATTGCTTGGGCAGTTCCCTGGATGAACCGGAATATCCTTTTTTAATCCTTCAGTTGTTCCTTTTTCTCTGTACTTGAACTTTTATCAAGGATGTGTTTAAAATCCGAAGATCATCGAAATGACAACTGAAAAATTTTTCTTTGCATACAATGAACTTTATAAATATATGAAGATTTACTCTGTTTATTGTGACACCTTTGGTTGCTCATCTCTTATCCTAATAAGGGGAGAAGTCAACCTGTAGGTGGAATATGCCATGGGGTATGGCTTTAGAATCTGGAGTTATGGTACCAGTAGTCAAGATCATACAGGTAGTGCTTTCCCTCTGTCTCTTCTATAGTATGTTTTGCATTTGTGTTAAGTATGAAGACTTACAGAAATCATCTTAGCTCTGCACTGTTTTCCTCTTTAAAACTTTTTGTTGGAGACAGAAAGAAGTGTTGTCTTCTCTGAACTAGTAGGTCCTGGGAAGGGTCAACATAGCTTTCCTTCTCTTGTTCACTTTTTGTGTCTATATGTTTTCTGGCATTTGTACTGCAGATAGATTTAGAAGAAGTTTTTCTCAAGGGGAAGTTTGCAAGACAGTGATTTTGTGTTACTACCCTTTATCAGAATAATTTTTAGTGTCTGAAGGAAACGTTCCCAAATGTCTTCGTGTTTGCTCCAGTAGGAGAATTTTGCTTAAACCTGAGTGGATTTCTCTGATACGTGGCTCTTGTAATTGCCTTGCTGTTGTTGCTGCATACACTAAATGCATCATGCATTTGTTGACCTCTTGGCCAGCTTAGTCCTTCCTGAAAATTAGGCCTCAACAACTTGTTATACATGTCTGATAAATTTGAGATGAAAAAGTACACTGTATCTGTGCTGCACAATTAAATTCCTGTATGTTCTTGTTGCCATTAACAAGCCTGTCACTTAGGCAACAGCTCAGTGCTTCAAAACCTGTAAGAGGAGCTCATTTATTTATATTTCCAATTAAAGTAAAACACTACAGAAATGAACCACATAATAGATTAGGTTTAGAATATTTTGGTGTGGCATCTTACATCACTCTGACCATTCATGCATAAACTACTTTCATATACTTCTTCATTATTCTTTTTACACTGTTTTGTTTTCTGGAGTTGTAATTGTAGGAAATATGAGAAATGGAACTGTCTTTCAGATAAGTTGGAAGATGATATGGGACAACAGACACCAGTTTGAAATCCAAATGACTGCAAAGTGGAAGTAGAACAGTTTAATTTGTTAGCGGCTGTTTTTCTTTATGATATTTTTGAATATATGATACTGTAGCACCCTCTGGTTTTCTTGTGTGTTGCACAAGGACCTTCTAGTCCTTTTGGACTTTGTTAAAACTTAGTTGTTTCACAAAACACAATATACACTTTTATTTAAGAATGAAATGACTTTCCTAAATTCAAGGGCAGAAACTGTTTAGAATTCTAAAAGAGTTCTTAAATTTGTCTCTTTTTGTCTTCTTTTCATAGAACTGCTTCTCAAGTTTGCTTAATGAAATTCTCACCAGATGGGGAGTTTTTTGCAACTGCTGGAAAGGTAAGCTTTTTTTTTTCCTAATAGTATTGTACCAATTCAGATAAGCTACTAAAGCAAACAAACAAAAGGCAAGTTATTTAATGAAAAAAGGCAGTTATTTAATGAAAAAATTATTTTTTTCTATTTTTGGTGTACCTGTCTATGCATCTTTAAGTTTTGGTAAACAGGAATTGGGGAGAAAAGCAGGTAGGGAAGCAACACACCAAATATTCACTGGTTACTATTGTAAAATACCCATTTTTAATTGGTACCAAATTATAAGACATCAGAAAAAGAAGAGTTGGGAAATGGGGGAGATCTGTGGATGAGATCGCTGCTGGATATCCTTCTAGTGAGGAAATACATTCAGGATTTCACTATTACTGTGACACCACTACTAAAAAAGAACTCTCTCATGTGTTTTTGTGCGAATGTGTCTGTATGCCTGTTTGTGTACATACACCCCTCCATAGGTGTATTCACACATCACTAATGTCAGTGTTTGGGGCCAGTTTTACAGATTAGTTCTGTGTGCAGCATTGGGCAGTGTAACAGCAAAAGCAAAACCCCTTGGCAAAATAAGCAAAAAAAACTTAACGCAGAAAGTCAGTCTTGTCTTTTCCCGAAACACTAACAAACCAATCTTTTGTTTATAATCTAAAACTTGTTGTTCAGGTTTTGTAAGAGAATAATGTCCTAACAAGTCAAAGCAGAAAAAAAAATCAAGATCATGTGGAGGATAAGTGAACAAATGTGAGAAGTACATGCAAGAATTTATATTTCTTGTTAAGGAATTTAAGTGAGATTATTCTGCAAATAATACTATTGTCTTTATTTGAGGGGAGAGTCACACTGACATTGCTCAAAAGATTAGAATAAGAATGTCCATATCCATCTTGTGAGAATTTAAGGAATTATCAAAGTAGATTGTGGAACAAACATACTGGTTTCAGATTATTGTTTTGAAAAAAGTAACTGAACGCTTAACAGTATAAGCAGTTTTAGCACAAGTTAATAGATGCAGGTAGGCATTGAGTTTGTGCTGCCAACTACAGAACCTAGCAGAGGCTGCAGTTAATAGAAAGGAAACAAAATGCTGGTATGTAAGATTAATTGGGACAATGCAGTTGCTGAGATTTGTGAAAACCTGGTTTAAGTGTCACAGAATGCTGAGCAGTAGTAACTTGACAGAATGAGTTTCAGACTGAAGAATGAAAGACAGTTTTGCAATCTGGTCTGGTCTGTCTTGGAAGCGTGAATGAAAAATGAGTGTGTACATGTAAAAAATGGTCAGAACAGTGTTTGATTTAGTAATAGAGTGTGGAATTTTGCTGTTTGGATCATAATGTGCCTAAACACATGCTTGAAAAACAGATTCAGGGATGGTTCAGTCTGCAAATGAACCTTGCTTTTGAAAGGTAGTTGTCGTGCATATATTTTCATGATTCACTTCCGTGCATCAGGAACAGATGAGTAATGCACATCTTGATTAGTTGTAGGTGTTTGGTTTTGCTTTAAACTTGCCATTTCAGATTATCATGCTTTCTTGGAAGAGTAACTTTTTCAAGGCGCTTGCTATCTTTAAAGAAGAGAAAAAGATGTAACAAATCTGTAAAATAACCTGTATTTCTTTTTCTAGGGAAACTGTATTCCAGCTGACTAGCTTCCAGCAGGCGAAGTGAAGTACTAGGCTTTCTTGATGATAAATTATATTCTGTATAATAACAAAGAAGCAAGTTCTAATGTTCCATTCTTTTTTTTGCTTATTTGGATGTCACATTGATTGCCGTGTGTTCTGTGGTGCCTTTAGCTTTTCATGACTGAAAGAACCATTCCAGCCATGTTTCAGATAACTGTTACTTACAAAAATTGTCCGAGTACATGTTTTATTAAAAAAAAAGAAAAAAAAGTTTTATTCTTGTCAGCAGTATATACTATCTGTATTACACTTTTTTGTTGGATAGAAGTTAATATTTTATAAGTCAAGTTTTAATGGATTCTAATGTTATAATTTGATGGAATTATGGAAAAATGAATTAATCCACAAATAGCTTCTGTAGGGGTAATACTCTTGCAGAATTTTTGACTAGAATGTCTTATTTCCTGTTGTGTTATCTTACATTACAAACTCATGCAAAGCAAAATTACTGAATAAGTAAGAAAAACTAATAAGCGGGAAAATTAATAACATATTTTTTACTAAAAATGCTTAAATCAGTTATCTGCCTGGAGAATCTTTAAAACACATCTTTATTTCTGTGTCTTATTTCTTCATTTAATTTTTTATGAGAGACAATGCTGGTGAGCAAAACAAACTCCTCCTCCTCCCAGTAGGGTCAACAGTTGATAAAGTATTTCAGTGCCACTCATATTTAATTGCTGATCAACAACATGAATTGAGATTCAGATTTAACTTATCTAGTCCTTGAAGGCATAATCAATTTATGTATGTATCTGACAGAAGCAGATCGAGCAGTACTGAACTTGATTTTTAGCGTGTCATCTATGACCTTTGTGTGTTTTCCTAACACTTAAATTTGTGCTGGGGGGTTTTGGCTGTTTTCTGCCAAGGTACAATTACTTGTATTAACATTTGAATACCATTTCAAGCTAATGCAACTTGATTTTTTGTGGTTAAAAATGGGCAGCTAATCAGGAGGACAAAAATTAACTCCTGTGAGTAACGGCAAGGACGTTAAATGGAAGCTCTGCTATTGTGTTTTCTTTAGGATAAAGTTTTGAAGTTATATTTACTGAACTTGTTTCTGTAAATTGTACTGAATCTGTTCCTCTGTGATCAGAAAAGTATTTTACTTTAAAGAAGAATGAAACCTCAAGAGACATACTCAGAAGTACTGGAAGTGCATCATACTCTTATGGAAGGTAGTTTTATTTACTGTCTTGTCTTTTTTTTTCCCCACAGGATGACTGTCTTGTGAAAGTATGGTACAACACAGAGAGTTGGCGATCAGCCATAACACCACCTGGTGCCAATCCTGAAAACCAAGCAAAAGAAATTGATTTTTCATTTGTTTACTTGGCTCATCCTCGGTCAGTAAATGCGTTTTCATGGAGGAAGACCAGTAAATTCATGCCACGGTCAGTACTAACAACATGAGGTTCATAAGTTCCACAAGAACACCCCCGAACTATGGAGTCTTCGTGTCTGTACAGTTAACAGTCACACAAATTGTATGGTTTACTTCAGTCATTTATTTTATTACTGTCTCTATGTGTTCTTGAGAGGCTGGTAAGCATCCTCTTATCTGGAAAAGAACTGTAAAGTTAGAAAGGGAGTCTCACAGACTGACTTAGGCATTGAACTAAATACAAAATCAGCTCTTGGAAAACTGTCTCTTTGCATTTTTTTGATTGCACTGTCTGAAATGACTGTTCATTCATTTAATCCCAACTCATTCCTTTCCATCCTAATGGAATCAGAGCAAATTGAAATAAGTCCTCTTTCACAAACATTCAAATATTTTCATGTATTTTAAATTCTTTCTCCAGCTGGTACAAAACTAGACCTCTGTCAGAAACAGTATCTGGAAATTGAATTAAAATAATAATTTGGAACTGCTATCTTGGGTTTGAACTTTTTTGGGGTATGTTTTGATGATTCAGAATGATCTGTCCCTAATTTCTACCAGTCCTTGCAGTCTCATACTGAAAAAGTGTTAGCGATTCTGTGCCCTGCAATAATTTGTTGGCTATATAATTCCAAATAGTAACAAAATTTACATACCTCTATATGGAGCAAGTTTATGATGTCCTTTATACCACCTTTTAAACAGAAGATTCTTCATAAAGTCATTACTGTAGTTTTTAAATCACTTCTGAAAATCCATCTGCTCTGTGATTCTGAAGGGAGTTTTGTGCTGACAGTGTGGTCAGATGATCCATGTATCTTCTGAGCCATAGATAAAGCTGAAGTGTAAACTTTCATGAACTGGAAACCTCATGATCTGCATAGCTTTTTCCAGTGTCTAGTTTAGGGTAATTGGATTTTTGGGCTATATATGTACCACAGATTGCATTTGGAAAAATAGTAATTAAGAAGAAGAAATTGTAGCTTTCAGTTGACTGTTGTATTCCTGGTATTACTTGGTTTCTGTCTTTTGTATATATAATTTTGTAAGTAGTAGATAGTGGTAAGATCTGGAATTAAGAACAGGTATCTAGAATATTAGTTTTTTATGTGAACAGCTTTAAAAAAAACCCCATAAATTTTGCTATTATAAGTGTGAATTATTCTTTAAATTGAAATCCACAATTTGCTGTTGCACTGTTATGTGACGAAGTTAGAGGTAATTTATAGTCAGATACTTGAACAGATAGGAAAGCCTTTGGTACATCATCTGTTTTTTTAAGAATGTATTGATAAGTTGGGTTTTTTTCATTAATATGTTTGAGTTACTTGGTGCAATTCCAAAAACAGTTTGAAACTGTTGGTTTGTTTTGATACTATGTAATAGTAAGCAGCTTTTTCATACCTTAAATTTTCTTCCGTTAGTGGTGCTGTCTGCAATGTACTCCTGACTTGCTGTAAGGATAATGTTTGTCGTCTCTGGGCAGAGACTTTGTTACCTAATGACAGTTTGTTGTATGGTGGAGGATACAGCAATTGGAGCGAAGCTGTTAACTTCACAAATAACTTCAAGAGAAATATTTCAAGCAAAGAAAAAGTGCAGAGTGCTTTAGAGGTAAGAACTGAAATTGAACAGTGATAATACACTTGTACAAGCATGTAATTTTAGACAGGTTTGTAATTATAAACTCAGACTTGTATCATAAACTGAAATCCTTTATACCAGAGATGTGGATAAAAATGCTGTAAAAGTGTGAGTTTCTTTGAAATCTTCCTTGGGAAGTCTAAGCTGACAGCTCTCCTACTGAACTTCTCACATTAGAAGACACACTGTTCTGAAGTCCCAGATGCCTATTTTGGTCTGGTGACTGAAGAAAAATGCTTTGCAGTATCTAGTTCAAAGGGCTAGGAACAGTATGGAGCACATACCGAATGTAGGTTATGTGAAAACCAAGAGTGATGCTGCCTTAAAATGTATGGTAGGGGCTTACTTGTTACCTCTGAGGTTGTGGGATGTTCTCTGACTTCTGCAGCTGGAAAAACAGTGGTCATATGGAGGGAATAAAAACAGCTGTTCTGCTGTAGTCCTCAAGTAGAGCAGATTGCTTGTAGACTTTAAGGCAAATGATCCTTGCCAGATAGTATTTTCTAACCAGTGGGAATCAGGAAGAAGGTGAAGCAGTAGTGGTCTCCTGCAAAGCTGTGTAGAGCTGATGTGGATGTTGTGCTTTTATCTTAATGGAGTGACATATTCAGTATGCTTATAGTGCTTTCGTAGCATGTACGGCATACATGAAAATATGACAGGCTGAAAGGCACAACACAGCAAAGAAAGCAGTCAAAAGATGGGAGAGAAAGGGAAAGCTGGGGACAGTTCTGTGTTCTTGTTGAAAATAAGAGGCAGTGTTAGAGATCAGAAACAACAATTGTCTGAGAATTGAGAAAACACTGTTTTACATGGGCATGCTGTGTTAAGATGCAAAGCACAGCAAGTGAAAAGAAATGCCAAGGATGTAATACTGTCCTTAGTACAAACTGTACCTTTATGTGCTTACCTTCGTGTACCTTTATGTGCTTACATAGATGCCTACAGCAAATTGGCTTGAACTAAGTCAGTCTTAAAAATCAGATATTACTTTTTTCCCTTGGAAACATATTTGTATAAAGGAGGAAGACCTTAAAACTCATTGGGCCCTTATGAAGTGCCAATCTAATTAGATCCAAAGTCTGAATCCAATTTTTCAGTCCCTGAAATGGGGCTACTCAAATTTGTTGCTTTGTTCAGAATCTTGAATAAGCATGGTATATGTTTATGAAACAGAATAGTATTTTCTGTTTAAGTGTATAAACTGTATGAACATTGTCGGCACACTGGAATATGAAGTAGTTACTTATGTGAAGTTATTTTATGGACCTTCATAAATAAATCTGAAGGCATTGGCATCTCTCTACTGCAGACACCACCCAAACAGTGTAATTTGCAAGAAACTCCACTTCTTTAAAGTAGCTTTTAAACTGAGGAATACAATTCATTAGTTTCTAGAAAACCACTTACAGATGAAATCTGCTTTTTCTTTTTGAAAGGAATTAAAATGACACCTTATTCTTCATGCAGTTAAACCTGAGGCACTTCCGACGAGGAAGAAGGAGGTCAGGTGCTATTGTAGCACATACTGGATATGCTCTGCATCAGCAAGATCCCCATGAAGTTCACAGGAACATTCCTCCTCATGCAAATGCCCTTTGTCACTTCCATATTGCTGCCAGTATAAACCCAGCCACGGGTAAGAAATGTGGTCAATCCTTGCTACAAAGTGAACTGTAATTTCTGTTAGGTGTGTGTTCTCTGTAGAAGCTTAACAAATGTATTGGTACTGTATTTTCATGATCATGCGGAATTGCTAGTATGTTTGTTTCATTTATGCATGAAAGAACCTTCTACAGTAATGAAATGATTTGAATAAATTTTCTCTGCAGTAATCCTGTCTTTCATTTTATCATCTTTTAACTGAGATTCATAGTGGTCTAAGGCGGAGTAAGGTAAGTATTTGTAACTGGAGCTGCAATTTACTGTGGATTGTGTATGATACTGGGAGCACACTGATAAAATGAAAAATTTCCAAGCTGATTAAAATCAGTATGTGACACTTAAGTGTGTGAAATAACCACATGTTCCAGTACTTCTGTCTCTGAATGAAACAAAACACGCCCTCATCTTGCATTCCATAAACTTTAATACTGTCTAGCACTCAAACAACACGTTGATAAGCATTGAGGAAACTCCTCTATAGTTGCTAATATTTCTGTCTTCATAATCTTTGTGTGTGCTGAAAATGAAGTGCATGTCTGCTCATTGCAAAACGGAATAGAAATGCAGTATTAAATGGCCTTTCATTAAGGTTTTACTGCTGTTACATGGTTTTCTGTGTCTAGACTTAAAGAACAAATGTATTATGTAATTCTTACCTTAAACTAGTTAAGCTCTGTCTTATAGTATTTTAAAATTGTTTTTCTGTTCCTACTGACCCTTGTTTGAAAGGCCAGTTTTGATCTAAAGGCATTCATGATCAGTTCGTATTTGTAGCTGTATAGTCTTTAGTATGATTGTAAATAACAAGTGCTTTCTATTAAAATTGCTGTGCTAGGCAAAGTTGTAAACCCTTTCTCCTCTAAGATTAGTCTTCAGCATTTTTAGTATTGGTTCATTTCTTCATATTTTAACAGATAGGACTAGGATCACATCAATCCTACCAGAGGGAAACTTCTTTCAGTTTTGTGTTGTACCATCAGTGCTATCCTGTGTCTACAGGAAAAGTCTCCAGTCATTACATATGTTACTACCCAACGTCATAGGGGAAAATTTCTTCAAAACTTCTTGGAGATTTGTATTTTTCTTCTGTACTTTCCTCATCTGCAGATTGCACAAGGAGCTAGATAACATTTTCATGTGCCTAGCATATAATCTTTCCTTTTTATTTTTCTTTTTTTTGTACCTAGTCTTTTCTTACTATTTTTATACATAATAGGTAGTGCTGTGGTTTAAACCCAGCCTGCCGCCAGGCCCCGTGCAACCACTAGCACACTCCCCTGTCAGCAGGATTGGGGAGAGAATCAGAAGGGTGAAAGCCAGACAACTCCTGATTTAGTAGAGTTTAATAGGGAAAGCAAAACAAGGAATTATTTCACTGCCTCCCATGGGCAGGCAGATGTTCAGCCATCTCCAGGGGAGCAGGACCCCATCACATGTTAAGGGCTACTTGGGAAGGCAAATATCATTTCTTATGTCCTCCCTTCCTCCTTCTAATCCCCACTTCTTATGCTGAGCATGATGTCATGTCGTCTGGAGTATCCCTTTGGTCAGTTTGGGTCACCTGCCCTGGCTGTCCCCTCTCCTAACTTCCCATGCACCCCCAACTTCCTCGCCAGCGTGGGAGTACAGAAAGCAGAAGAGGCCTTGAGTCTGTATGAGCACCTAACATTGCTCAGCAATAACCAGCAAAACCACCTCTATATTATCGACCCTGT
>VZRE01004527.1:0-11045 GCA_013396775.1 Cephalopterus ornatus
TGGCGCTTCCCCGGCCGGGCGGAACACGATGGGCCGCTTCCGTTCCCGCCCGGACCGACAGCGCCGAGCGCCGCCGGAGCGCTTCCCGGGGCACCGGAAGCCGCCTCAGGGAGCGCGGGCGGGGCGGCGGCAGCGGCCGGAGAGTCCCGCCCGGTGCCCGCGGGCAGCGGGGCCCTTTTCTGCCGCCGGGGTATAAGGCTTCTCCTCTCCCCCTTCCCTCCGTGCGGGGACTTTGGCCGCGCGGAGCCGCCGCCCTTCGCCGGAGCTGCAGGATTGGGAACTGCCTTCCCTGGTGAGTGTCGTCCTCCGGCAGGGAGCTTACCGCCTGTTCCTTGATACTCCATTCTTTAACCAGACATTGTTCTTGCAACAGTTATTGCAACTTTAGAGCTTCAGTTCGTAAAGATGCCTGAAACGAAATATTCTGTAGTGGCCTAGTACAAATTGAGTGCATATATTCTATATATTACTATATATATTATATATATTATAGCTTATTTTAGAGGAGCAGAGAAATGAAGGCAGCAATAAATTGCAGAACAGAAACTAAAAAATCAATAGAGAAAAGATATTATCTGTCAATGAGGTATTTGCATGGAGTTCCAGGAGAAATGAAGAAATATATATATATATATGTATATCATCATCATCATGGCTAGGCTTCGTGAACGAAGATTTGTGAAGGACTCTACCCACGCTTGCTACAAGCGCGCTGATGGCTAAAAAGGCCAATGCGAGATAGACACGTCCGGTTGCAATATATGTATATATATTTCTTTAAATATACACCCATAAGAGTCTGTAAGCCTCTGGTAAGTGCGGCCTTTTGACATAAGACAAACTCACCTATTTATCAGTTTCAAACCTTCTCCTGAATTTTTCTGCTTTTAGGATGTTGATAAAACAAATATGTTTCCTCTCGTACGACGGTGCTGCTCCCACACACCCTTCAGAGTAAGTTACTGAAGCCCTTCTTTGCTGTCTGTTTTTATTTGGAAGTAAAATAGGAAAAGGTATGAGCTTCAGCTTTGAAAAAAAAAAAATTATTTCACATTTTGCTCTGAAAGGGACTGATATGTCTTAAAAGGGCCTAAAGAATGCATGTGTGGGGGGAAGGACAGGTGGGTTTACAAACCTTTTGCAGTGGGTGAAGGTTTTCTTACTCACTCTGGAGAGCCCAGTGGCTCTTCATCAGCTGCATGGGTACCTTCATTAGTTCAGTTAAAAACCACCTGAAATCCAAGAGGAAGGACGGCTGTGGTGTGACCTGACCTGGAAAACCGCTGGGTACAATATTCCACAGGTGTCTGAGGTAACTGCAGGTCTGTAAGCCTGCGCTGTGTGGTGCTCAGGACAAGTTTTATTGCTTGCAGCTCCAGAAGTCAACGGGTCCCAGGCTGCTGCTCTGTGCGAAGAATAAGACAACTTGGTCTTCTCTCGGCCTCTGGCTCCGGAGGGATGTGTGTCCTCTCTTGAGACCTCCAAGCCTCAAACCAGCATCGGTTTATGCAACCCAGCTCCAGGCTTTTCACACCTCTCTCCCCCTCTCCAAGAAGAAAAAACCTCCAGAATCCGAGACAGAATCCCAAAAAAGCAAGGAATCCCTGAAGGACGCTCCCAAGCCGGCCCTTTACCTGAGCCTCGGGGGGCTGGTTCCCTTTGTGATGGGACCGGTGGCCATGGCCATCCAGGGCTCCTACTACCCCGAGGTGGCCTTTGCTCAGGTCGCATACGGCGCCGTGACGGCCTCTTTCCTGGGGGGAATGAGGTGGGGCTTTGCCCTCCCGGAAGACAGCCCAGCCAAGCCGGACTGGCTGAACCTGGCTAACGGCATCGTTCCTCCCCTCTTTGCCTGGCAGGCCTTGCTCTACAAGGATGCCACCCTGGGAGCAGTGATGCTGGTGATGGCCCTGGGGATAGCACTGCATTATGACGTTGCCCTTCTTCCCCCTTACCCGAGGTGGTTTAAAAGACTGAGGGTGTGGGGGACAGTGGTGATGGTGTTATCCCTGTTGGCCACTCCAGCACTGAAGCTGATTTTAGACGAGCAGAGACTTGAAGGCAGAAATAAATGGCAGAATGCAAAATAATAAATCAATAGGGAAGAGAGATTGTCTGCCAGTAGGGTAGTTGCATGGAGTTCCAGGAGAAATAAAGAACTGATTTGTGCTTGGAAGTGAGGAGGGCAGGGATCAAGATGCTTACTCTCAAAGCAAACTTGGGGTTTCCTACTGATTTTCAAGCTAGTTTAGGAGGGAAGGATTGCAAATAGCAATGACTTCCAAGGCAAGCAGGAGTCTGTCCTTATCCATAGATCAAGGAATCACTCTTGAACGAGATACTGCTGTCATAGGAGTTTCACGTGGAGATTCAAAATGATGTGGGTATGAGTTGCTGTAGGCTGAATTATTAAAGTATCTGGTTTAACTGTAATGTGTGGTCATGTTCTGAGGTGGGGAGGACAACTGTGTGGTCATAAAAACAGTAACAAGGTGAAAGCAGTTTTAGTTTGGTGTTTAAAGCAGCAGCAGAGAACTGTGCCCAAGGACATCCACGTTCAGTTCCTGTGTTCTGGAACAAGACTCCTATTTCACCTGAGAAGGTGCTGAAAATCACAGAATCGTTTGGGTTGGAGGGAATCTTAAAGATCATCTCGTTCCAACCCCCCTGCTGTGGACAGGGACACCTTCCACTAGACCAGGCTGCTCAGAGCTCCGTCCAGCCTGAACGCTCCCAGGGGTGCTGTGTGAGGAAGTGCTCAGTGCAGAGTCAGTAGGAAAGGACAGGTGAGGTTTGTTTGCAGGGCAAGCCAAGGTCAGCACTCACCTAAAATGTGTCATTCAGTTGCTCTGCTGGAGCTGGGAAAGCTGAAGGGGGAGCTTTGTATCTTTGACAAGGCGCCGCAGGAGACAGAAGGTCAACTTCCTGCTCAGGCTTACTGAAATAAAAAAGGATATGTGGGCCACCTGCTCCGAGGTTTTGTTTGGAATTAGGGCTGCCCAGCAAAGGAAGCTGCATAGGACACGAGGACTCCAGTGCTGGCACTAAGGGACTAGTTAAGGGGATTGAAAGTAGTTTGTGCCTTCTCTCTCCTAAGAATTCATATATTTGAGCACCCAGAACAGGCACAGATGGATTTGTAGTCTGCAAGCCCTCCATGATGGGCCTGTTACTGAAACCCCTGCAGAAGCAGATGGCCTTTGTACTTAGGTCTTCCTAACACATCATTTAGCAGAAGAAGACACAGGCTAAGTCACTTGGATTCTCTTCTCTAGTCTCAGGTACCTCCAGAAAGCTATGAAATTGTATGTGAGCATATTTATTCTAAACTTTTAATTGGAAATCTTTAAGTCAAGTACAATATGCAAGAAAGCTGAGAAGTGACATCCACCCATGGTTTTAAGACCAGATGATCCTTGTAGTTGTTAAATCACTAATCTTCATTGTTCTACATAGAATAAAACACATATTGTATGTCACTTAAACTTTGTTATCTGTTCATTCTGCGAAGAACAGAGGTTTAAGAAGCCTGCCTGTTCCTGGAGATAGAGCCATCTTGTCTGATATTGCTGAAACAGCAGCTCTGTACACCAGCCTCTCACTTTTGCAACCTGTCAACTTTTATATTAACAGCATCATCCCTCTGAAGCAAAAAATATACTTCAGTGCTCTCTGAATATAAAGGAAATAAAATTGAGTTTATGAACTAAAATGTTTCTGTTCCTACTTACACATGTCATTGTTTAAGATGGGGCCAGAGTAGAGTCCTGCCTTTGGCTTGATTCAGTGAGAGAGGTGCTGAGTATCAGAGACCACAATCAACTTGCTTCCAAGTTCCATTCAAATGTGATGGAATCAGCTACAGAACTGGAGAAGGTAACTCCACACAACTGCAGACTCCCTCAAGCTCCATTAAACCAGGAAGTTTACGGGTAGGAATCAGAAGTGAACTCCTAGTTCCCAGACTAATAAAATACAGCTGAGGTAATGTTCCCCCAATGGTTCCTCAAGAGACCCTGAAATGTGAAGAAGAACGCTCAGAAAATATTACCTGTAATTTCATCCCACAGAGGGCTGAACAGAGCTGGCAAGGCAGCCAGACTCCCGCGAAGCCTGAGTGGTTTTGCAGTGAGAAGAGATGTATGTGTTTTACTGCAGGAAAGTGTTACTTGCACCATTCAAGCAGTCAGAGTTTATAACCAATCTGTTTCTAATGTCCTACTGCAAAATAGAATTTCCAATAAAAAGACAAAAGGACCTATTATATGAAAGTGGCAGTGATACAACTCATTGTGATATGAAAGCAACCGATTCAAGAGCGTCCCACAGTCAGTTCTGAAAACACATTTTATTATGAAATGCTGTTTAATACAAGCTTATACTTGAAAAAAATAGACATTAATTCAGACATATAAGAAATCTTCTGAAGTAAAAGCACATCCAAGATTATAGAACAATCAGAGAAAGAAACTCTCCATCATGTAGCAGGTTTTAGCCCAACCCTATGTCAGATTTTAAAACCTAGATTCTTAAGGTACCTGCAACACCTTGGAGTATTTGATTCCTGTATTAATTTGTTAATTTTACACAGGGAATATTGACCTAGACAGCATGAATGCTCCTTTGTCTATGCAGTGCAGGCTTCCTGTTTAGTGACATTCCAGTTGCGGTTTTGTGTTCCAGAATAACACTGTCTATCAAAGTTCAAGCAGCCTCACTTTGGGCTCCATCCAGATCATCCACAGCTGTGCAGAAAATGCAGTCACAAATGTGCAAAAAGCAACTTCAGATTCGTTAATTAAATGAATCTAGAAAAAACTCCAAACTTCTAGTAGTATTGTTCTACTGAGTGTATCCAAGCTAAATACAAACTCCTCAAGAGCACACTCATAGCATCACTTTAATGCTGAGTGCAGCTAATTCTACCACAGAAAGCTCCACTGGCTCAAATTTGGACGAGGCACGAGACGGAGTGAAGGTGAACGTGTGTGCCTTGTAGAACAGCAAATACTCCAGTACCAAGTCTCAGCATGTGTCACACAGGGTAAAAGCATGTTTAACTGGGGGGGGGGAAAAAATGGGGGCAAAAGGCTTTCCCTAATTTTTTTTTTTTTACTAAGAGCAGTCCTAAAGAGAACAGCAGATCTAACGAATAGTGTTTCCATTTAAAATTCATCAGAGCTTACACAAAAAGGAGCTCTACTGTCATCGCTGATACCACCGAGAAGAAGAACCAATGCTGAAGTGGAATGACATTATTAGAACTGTCAGGATAACCTTCCAAAATAGGAAATTCTCAGCTGCTCACCATCCAAGTGAGTGGAGTAGCCAGAAAGTAAATATCCAATTAATATTTAATGTCCAGGAGCAGAAAAGAGGCTCGAATGTATCAAGGTCATAAGTACAGATACCAAGTCTTCCCCCCTGTCATCTTCTCTTCCTTGTTTTCCACCAGAAAAAGACAACTAATGCCATCCAAATTGCTCACCTGGTCTTATCTCCAGGTAACTCCTTGCTGTCCATAGTAACACCCTTCCAGATTGCAAGGGCAGCTAAAATGCCAGCTTTGGTGCACCTGAGAGAGTTAAACAACCTGACTAATGTCTAACACACTGGAATTACTTCTTCAGATTTTTACAGGGCATATTCACCATTTATTTCAGTGAGCTTAATCCAGTTATAAGAGGCATTCCTACTCTTAACAGAATACTTCCCAAAACAGACACTGGATAAGCCAATTTACTTTGAAGGGCTTTTCCTTTTGCTCAGGCAAATCCCTCTGATCTAATTCTCCACTGCAGCTCCTGTGTTAAAAAAGGTTTCTGGCCTATGAAACCAGAGATCTGAGGAGACAGATTTACTCATTCCTTCAAAGAGTTTTCTTCTCTGTGTTTTACAGCACAGCCACACCTCCTTCGCAGCGGCTGGTGATCATGTTGGCGATTTCAGTCCAACTGTCCATATGAGGGTTATAAACTTCAACAGAGTCAGAAGTTACCGGAGCAGCAAAATCAGGACTGGGAGCTCGGCCTCCCGAGGCATAGAGGAGTCCATTCACAGCCACAACACACACACCAGCTCTTGGGATCTTCATCGGAGCAACTTCAACCCACTTTTCCTAATGAGAAAGTGAGAGTCAAAAAGTAGTTTTAGGGCAAGCCCTGATTCTGATAAAATAACTTTTAAAGCTTAAAGACTGAAACGTATCCAAAGAACACTATGCATGCACTTCACAGGCTCCAATATGGTATGTGTACAGTACCAAGAGGATTATCAAGCCAGGAATGACAACACTTTCACAAGGGGTCCAAATCGTGTTAGTTGCTGAAGGGCAGATCCCATACTGTCTGTACACAACACCCCTCCCTTTCTTCAGTCACTGCAAGGTGCAGTCTGTCTCCAAAATACAGAACGGTACAGTTTGAGGTGGGAAATAAGGAAAACTAGATTGAATTCAAAAAGTGAAACAGATTGGCACCCTGGATTATATTCTGTTTTTAACAGCAGCTACTCTTCCAAACCGCATCACAGAAACATAAGCAATAACAGTCGAGTAATATCTTATTTTAGTCATGCTGAAACACCATTTTGATGCAGAAGAAAGATCCTCAACTTTTCAGTGAATTTTTTCTCTCTATTCAAATTATTGACCTTTCTATTGAAAAGGAGGAATCTATGCTCTCATCTTAACCCTAGCAAGTATTTACCAACCTACAGTATATCTGTGCCTGGTTAAACCACAACAACTAGTTAGGATAGACCCTGAGATCACCAAAACTTTGTTTCACTCAAGATCACCAGCCAGTAGCGAACAGGAAATGGAATTTCCAGCTTTTTCTTTTTAAATAGAGGAAGCAGGCTACCTCTATAGCATCTTACACAAACCTGATGCAATCTACACTTATGAAGGGAAGGGACTCTACCACACCTCTTCAAATGAGTATCTTTCTACACTAGCAAGTGCATCCTGGGATTCATTCCAGCCTCCCACGGCGTAGATACAATCATTGAGAGCAGCCACACCAAGATACGCTCTCCGGGTGCCCATCGGAGCGAGCTCAGACCAGCGTTTGGATATCGGGTCGTAGACTTCGACAGAGCGGAGCTCTGCTCCTTCGCTGCTGATACCACCAACCACATAAATCAAACCTGCAGGAACAGAATTTCTCCTCTGTTAGGTTTCATAAATACAAAGAATGACAGAAAATGACTGTCACAACAAAGGTTTCAGCCTGACATTAAGATGGTTTAAGAATGACAGAAAAACCTCCTTTTGTTCAGTAGCAGCATACATAAAGCTTTTGCATGAGTAACTTGAGGCTTGAACACTTGAAGCTCTGATGAAAGCAAAAATTAACGAACTGCAGGGGAAGGAATTCAGAAGGTTGCAAATGCTGACCAGGCCTGAATCAAATACTTAATAGGCACATTTATTTACCAAGTCTTTAGACATGTCTGTCTTAAAATAACCTGTAGCAAGTCTGCAGATGGTCACAAAGAAACACACACAAACCCAAATATGGAAGGTAAATAAAACGAGTACCAGGAAAAACTGTTTTCATGAGATAAAAGGCAGAAGACAAGAGCGAACTTTATAGTCTTTGAGTTCTGCAGAATTAGAAATATGGTAGTAGAAGAACAAACAAGCGAAGCACAAACGCATGCAACTGACAGCTCAGTACAAGACAGTGGTAAGAATTCATGATTGAAACACAAAGCTTCAAAATCCAACAGCTGTTGGAACTATTTATGTATACAAACTTAACAATACACACCTTGCATTTCACAACACCCAAAGCAGTAACGAGGCATAGCCATGCTGCCCACCACATCCCAGCAATTTTCTTCAGGATCAAATCTTTCAATTGTGTTGCCAATCTCTGCTCCAACCCAACCTCCTGCAAATAACAGCAAACACAGGAAGGAATTTAATGGCATGAAGTTGTGTGCTAGCTGCAAGTTTAGCACACAGTGCACTGTTTCAGGACAAATTCTGAAACCAGCGTGCAGTCAGTCTACAACAAAAACAAGTTATAAATAAACAATAACTAATCCACAAAGATTTGGTATATTAATGCTTATGGACACAGCTGGTTTTCAAAACCTACGTTTGCAAATTTGCATCACCAAGACGTAATATTTAAGATCAAATCTATTTGCAAGTTCCATGAATCTTTAAAATTAACTTCTCCTAGAAAAAAAAGAGAACTTACCCAAAGCATAGATAGCACCATAGCATGTGCACACTCCCAGTGCACAACGGGGATGGTTCATGGAAGCCACAGTTGTCCACTGCTTAGTAACAGGGTCATAACATTCCGTACAGTCGAAAATCATCGAGTTGTCCTCACCTGCATAAGAAGTGCAAGAACAGAGACAGAAGAAATGTTTTGCAGATATGGAAACATTCTTCAACTCCTTCCAGGACAGGCAACATTTGAATACAAGATCTGTCTTTCAGCCAAACAGCCAACATTGCAAAAGCTTTGTTTATACCCAGAACTGAATCATCACTAGGAACCACTTTCATCAAGTTTCCTGAAACGTTACTGAAAACGTTACTGAAAAATCAGAGGGACGAACAACCACAGTGCTGCACATCTTTTACTCTGCAGCACAACTGCGAGGGTTTTCAGGACCAAAGAATATGTTTTGCTGTGACAAAACCAGTCTACATATGCATTCTTGAGTGATGGGCTGGTAGAGCTACTCATCACATCCTTGTGCAAACACACATAACGAGCCCTTCCAGGCAGGCAGACCACAAGTGGTCTGTCCTGTGCTACTGCCTTTTGTTCTATGGACATCTGCCAGACTACAGGTGAGAAAAGAAATTCCATTAGTGGGGGTACACATAGCCCACAGACAAGCCAACATGTCTTACTATATCTGCACGTGTCCATATGGTAACCTGTGAGTTGCTACACCACGAGAGGAGACCAGCTTTGCAAAAACTGGCCAACGGAGGAGCCCAAACAGACATTCACAGAGCAGTGATGGTAGAGATCCAAGGTAGAGAATGAAGGAACCCCAATTATACCTAGAAGTTGTATTATCTACTGCTGGGTTCCTCAGAACCACTTACAGGAAGAATAATTAAAAAAAAATCCCCATCCATGTAACAAAGAAAGCATGTTTCAGCTGTTACCTCCAATGGCATAGACCATTCCTCCCACCACAGCCACCCCCAGCCCGCTCCGGGCCTGGTGGAGGGAGGACACTGTGGTCCAGTAGTGACTGAAGGTGTCAAACCGCTCCACACAGCTGAGGGCTCTGCTGTCACTCCAGCGTCCTCCCTGCAGTCGGGTGTACCCACCTGGAAAGTAAGTGGAAAGACTGTGGCTGAGTAAGAGCTTCTTGCTCATCCCCATGCTCCTATATCTAAACCACTGAAAAAAATTACAGTAACAGCCATTTAGCCCCTTTTAGTAGGAAGTGGATTTTAACGAGAGCTTGGCTTCTTCAGCCCACAAGGAAGACAGGTTGGCTTGAGGGTCATGGAAATTGTGCTGAGCTGACACCATAATGCCACAAATATTAGAATTCATGTTTTCAGTAAGACACAGAGACCAGCCAACAGCCTTTGCTATCCAAGTTGCTGCTACTTCCCACACGGTGAAACACAGACGTTCCCTTCCACTATAAAGCTTTGCTGAAAACTTGCAATTTCAGGTACCCCATCACGTGAACCAAAGTATCCTGGACAGAGGAAACTCCAGCTCTCAGAAGAACAAAGGGTGCAGTGAATCTGCATGTACCATTCCAGCATGTAATTTACCATTCCATGGGTAAATCCTCTGCTGATTTGCAGCTTTCCTTCCAAGGCAAATTACTTTTAAACAGCAAATCTGGGCTTTGAATGCCATGTCATAAGGACAAGAAATGTGAATGCTGGACTTCTGTGCAATTCTAAGCAGAAACCAGCTATCGTCGTAACTAAGCCATGATGAAAGATTTTGCTATCTTTATATATTTTGATGTAAAAAAAAAAATCCAGTATCTCCTTCAGTACTGTAACATGAGATACTACTTCATTTGTTTTACAAGGTTCAAACAGCCACATTCTAACCTACTGCATAAAGGTACTTCCTGGCTTTCCTCCGGGGACGACCTTTAGAAGCCTGCAGAAAACTGCTGACCTTGTTCTCTTTGGGAGATTTAGAGACTTCACAATATTCTTTCAACAGAGTTTGCAGGGCCACCCGAAGACTGAAATCTGGAATACCTTGAGGAAATAAGCAGAATAAAAAAGGCACAGTGAAAGGTTAGAGGCAGTAAGCAACTCAGTTGTAGAAAAATTAATAGCTCCTGCTAAAACAGCAGACAAATCAAGGTTGCCTACTTTTGTACGGCTTTTTTCAAAAGCAAGTTTTTAAAGTAAGCTGTGCTTGTTTGTTAAAAAATAGAACTTGTTTGCTTTAAGTATTTTCACTCATCGTGCTATTAATGTTAAAAATGAAGTTCATCAAAGCCCAGTAACTCCGAAAACCACATGGCTTCCTCACATGATATCCCTTCTTTCCTTCTCTCACTTACTTTCTATGTATTTTAACAGCCTCTGTGCTGGCAGCAGAGGGAATCGAACGGGCTCCAGTACTTCTACGACGTATTTCTTTCTCTTCCCCACATCCTTCAGAATCCACTGCATGGCCGCTATGAACACCTGGTACTCGTCCTCGATGCTCAGGTCCTCGCTCCGCAGGATCTTCACGAGCTGCTCCTTGGTGAGCGCCAGGAACTCCTCCCCGCCCTGCACCTCCAGGAAGTGCGCGTGGATGTAGCTCTCGGTGAACTCCATCAGGTCGTGACAGGCGATCTGCTCGGAGAACTGGAAGAGGCCGATGCAGTTCAGCGGGTCGATCTGCCCCTTGAGGAACTCGCAGCAGAGCTCCACCACCTCGGTGAGCTGCAGCATGTCGGCGGCGACGATGAGCTCCTGGACGTTGTGCTCCGCGATGCTCACCACCCCTACGGGCACCCAACCACAGCGGGGCCCCGCTCCAGCCTGCGGCCGCCGGGCGCCCGCCCCGAGCCCCCGCCACAGC
>VZRE01004527.1:11852-38172 GCA_013396775.1 Cephalopterus ornatus
TGTGCTGAGGGCTCTCTGTGTGCTGAAGGATCGTGTTCTGAGGGCGCTCTGTGTGCTGAGGGCTCTCTGTGTGCTGAGGGATCGTGTGCTGTGGGTGCTCTGTGTTGCTGTGGGCTCCGTGTACTGAGCACGTACCCCCCAGCCGCTCCTCATAAGGCATGTTTTCTAGACCTTTTTTACGAGCCTTGTTGCCCTTCACTGGACACGCTCAGTGTCCTTTCTAAAGTGAGGACTCCTTGTGCACCCCCACTGGGACCTCTGGCCACCCTGTGCTCACTGCCTGCTCCACGGGCAGCTTGCTTGTTGTTAAAACTGGTCCCCTGATAGGTTATTCACTGTCTTCACAATTTCTGTCCCTCTGTCCTATTCCCCTCAGTCATGCTCTTGAAAACTGGATCCCTGCCCACCTCGACCTATGCTTGTGAGGGAGAAACATGGCAGTGTTGGGGAGAAACCACAGTTGCTGCCTGTCTGGGAAACCCCAGAGATGTGATGTGGGGGCATTGCCTGTCCTTAGCTCAGGGCTGTGGCACCAGAGCCAGCGCTGACAGGGGGTGAGCATCACATACTGAGTTAAACACATGTGGTCACTAGGTCAGGCAGAGCTGGCATCGATTCTGAGAGAAAAGAATCCCTCCTGAGTTTTCCACAACTTTTCCAGGAGTGTGACAGGCAGACCCAGCCCAGCACCCCTTTTCTTCAAAGTGTCGTGCCATTTCTGGGCCTTCCTCTTCATTTCCAGCACAGATGTTTCATCAGTGTCCTGTTGCAGCGCCATGTGGGTCACTGAAGTCAGCATTGACCCTGAGGCAGAGCATGTTTCCATCTCAGTCTGTATAATTCCCCGAGTCACTGCATGCCTGAGCACTGACAGGGGATGAGCATCACATACTGAGTTAAACGCACGCGGTCACTGGGTCTGGCAGAGCTGGCACTGATTCTGAGAGAAAAGCATCCCTCCTGAGTTTTCCACAACTGTTCCAGGAGCGTGACATCCAGCCAAAGCAAAAAAAAAAAAATCAGAGAGCCACTTAGAACACTTCCATATCTATTTACTGTGAGACTGGGAAAGAAAAACATGTCTGCTCACAGTTACAATGGTCATGGCCCCTCAGGCTTTTCTCATGATTCTGAGTTTCATTGTAATAACTTTAAAATGTACTTCTGGAAAGAGTTTGAATTGTGATACGCTCTGGGGCCTGTTGGTTTCTCTGTTCATCAGCGTTACATTCTAATCACATTTCAAGTTGTTCTTAGAAAAATATCCATAGAAAACATAGATCTAGATAAAATAAGGTTTCTGCAAGCACACACAGTTGGATGCATGCTGATAGAACTCAGTATAAATTTTAAGCTTGGCTAATAAGCGCATTGAGGTTTTTCTTTCTTTGACACATCAGTAAAAGAAACCAAACCCCTCTTGTGCTGACATTTTATTCATCGGAAGTGGCCTGTGAATAAAAGGCTTAGAATTCTCCTAAATGCCAGTGGCTTGCTCGCTGGCTGATGTCAGCTGTTAGGCTCCTGGCCAGCACTAGGATTTCACACCATAGCGCCAAATTTATGGACACAAAATAGCGTTGCTGGGATGGGTAACTTTGGCCCAAAGGACTGTGCTGTGTTAACGTGGTTGGGTGGTTCCACCTCCAGGAAAGGGCACTGCTTCAGCAGGTGTCTTCTGTGACCACACAGGAGCACAACAGGATGGGGCTAACGCTCCCATATACTTTTGTGCATCTCTCAAAACACGCTGTAGATTTTCAGGAACCAAACAAGCTATTCAGGCTTTCTCTTGAAAAACCCCTGTCCCGCAGAGATCTGTGGCTGCTCCTGGCTGAAGGCTTCTCAGGAAAACCTTTCCAGATACCTGGATGATCTGTGGAGTCGAGGGAGATGTCTTGTTACCTTTCCCGAATCCTGCAGGGGCCGCTGTTACTGCAGGGTAATGTATTGCAATATTAACAAATGCGGGATTGCAGGATGATATATTGAAACATTACCACAAACGTGAGGTTGAAAGCTGTTGGATGTGCGGGTGCTGAACTCCTCCTCTGTTACAGCGAGATCTTTGTTAGGGCCAAGGTTTTCTGTCCTTTTTTTCCCTGCCCTTAACTCCATAGAGATGGAGAGCTTTTAGTCTCAAAACCACCCCCCCATCAGTAAATCTACCACCAAAAAAACCCCAACCACACACTCACAGGCAGGCTGATGGACTTCACACTCATGCAACATGGGAGACAGAAGAGGGATACAGAAGGTACTGTATTCCTGGAAGAAAACATTGGTTACCCCATTATCACCCCAATGATGATAATCATGACTAGTTATTGTGTTGTCTACCCAGTCAAAAGCCTCTAATGAACTACAGGTACTAGATTCTAATTAGATACCTGCATAAACCTGTTATCAGCTTACATTTTCACGTGATACATAAGCTTTAGTGGATAAAGAAGCTTCCCTTCAGGGTCTGAATGTTTCCAATCTCTGTGGGTCACAGTGTGCTTCCCAGTGACGTAACACATTCTCCAGGCTGAAGCCACGTATGAGAACAGTCACTCTTGGCAGGTTTGGGCCAGGCCCAAGAGCTATTACCTTCGTTCCTGTGAGGATTAATGAATCCTGATGAATATATGTGTATGTGTGTGTAGGCTAAAGGTCTGAACTGGAATTGGCCTAGAGATGGACAGGAAGAGGGGTCCCCAAAGCTAATCTTTCTGCACAGGCAGTCCCAGAATATATGGCTGGTGTGGAAACATTCAAGTTTTCACACTACCGGCAAGGTGGTGATGGCTCTGTCCATTTTTCAGCTGAACTGTTAATGGCTTGGGAAACTGTAAAGCTCACTGCCATGCCATGCTGAATGCCTCTCCTCTCCTCTCCCTCTCCTCTCCCTCTCATCTTTAGAAACCTTTGTGAACTTTTTTGTCTGTTTTGGAAATTGTAATTAAGATTTTGTATTACTTCCACTACAGTATGCCTTCAGATAAAGGTGGCATTCAGGCAACAGCCTGGCATCAGAGTTGTCAGTCTGGAACAGGTTTAGCATTCTTGAAGTGGTTATTGAGAAACTCTCCTGAGCATCCACATTGCACCCAAAGTACTGAGGCACAGGCTGTGCTGGTGTCCAGCTGAAGGGGGGGTGTTGCCCTCCAAAGACCAGCCATGCCCCGGGGAGCCACGTGGCAGCAGCAAAAGTGGGGAACACATCTGAGCCACAAGAGCCTTCAGAGGGAATGTGACATTTCCAGTGAGTAATGCACAGATAATGTCTTGTGATGTCAGTGCTGTGCGCTCCAGGCTTCACCTTCACAGTAGCATTAGGGGGAAAGGTGATTGGTGTATGATAAAAAGTAATAAAATGAGGAAAAAAACTTTTTCAGTCCTAGAGTATGCCCTAATGATGAAAGGATCCTGTCATCTGACCTACTTGTTTGGAGAAGTTTGTGTTCTGGGTACACTTACCTAGCAGGAAGTTTGGAGGAATTCCAGTTAAACTGAGAATGTTGTGCAACATGCATGGCTGCAGTTCCCCACCACTTAGAAGATTCTTGTGTTTAAGCCATAGATCTGGAGCAATTCCAGGCAATTTGATTTAAAGTAAACATCCTGGATGCAACGTGTCAGATACTAACACAATATTGTTTTAGTCTTTCTCATTTCTCCTGTGGGAATAATCATTCCATGAAGAAGGAAAGTGATCTAATGAGAGAATTAACTCAAGAGCTTGAGCACTGAATTAATCACATCTGTCTGAGAGGGGAAGCAAGGCAAACTCCACAGAGAGCTCCAAGGAAGGAGGCCAAAATAATACTGAGACTCAGATAGCAGACCAAAACGGAGGCAGGAGAGATGTGCTTTTAGTAGCTAAAGGGAATCAAAACTTCCCTTTAGCAGCAGAGAGACTTTACCCCCTCATTCCTCTGTGAAGATAAATCTCAGTAGTAGGAGATTGCTGCAAATTTGTCTTGGAGATGTTGAAAGCTGCCAGATTGTTGGGGTCTGATCCTAACTGTGCCCTCACACTTGTTTGAAGCAGATGATTGATTTCATAGGTTGGGTCTTTTTTCGCTAGTGGTCTAGAGCTGACCTGCAGCTTCGCACTGAGTTAGATCTGCTTGCTAAGGTGACTGTATCAAAGGTGCAGGTCTTTTTTTTTGCCAAAAGAAAAAATGAGTTGTGCTTGAGAATTATCAGTCTGCAGGCATGTGGGATTTCAGTCTTGCCATTAGCAAAGTTTGGCACTGTTTCAAATGGTAATCCAAACCCTAATGCTTTTTGGACTCTTTACTTAACTCTTCTTGTCTAAATTTCTGTGTTTCCTTGGATAATAAAGTAGAGCAAACACACAACAGAACCATGAGCTGTCCAGGGCATGTGGCATTTTTTTTAAAATAACTTCAAGTTATGCAAACTTTTGGAACAGAAAAAAAGGAAGGAAAATAACCAGAAAATGTGCATGAATTTGGCTTATTTTATTCCTTTTATATTCTATAGTCATCAGATGCATACCAGCAGCATGTTTGCTCTCCTAGAACATTGTTGCACTTGCGTTGTCAGAGCCTGTGAGCTGATTTCATTGAGAAGATGGATAGAGTTAAACTCTGCCTGATACCCACCACATTCCACAGCCTGTGTGTGTGCAGTGGGGTCATTCCAGAAGCAGCGCCTCGGTGGAATGTGAGATACGTCATGACTTCTGAGTAACTGTTAGTAGGATGTCTGTAAGTCCTTCATCTGCTTGCTTGGTGACTCAGGACTTCCAGGGCTCCGCATACACCAAAGCCTTAAAAGATTAAAACTTCCACAGGGTAACATTTCAGCTGTAAATGGCATAGGTTTCTACTACACATCCCAGCTCCTTGGCTGCTCTGCTCTTGCCTTGTCATACGTTTCCCTGGATGATTTTTCCCAATGATTTACCTCTCCTCAGTGCCAGCATTTTTCATCTCCCTTTTCAGAATTTCACCTTTGGAGGCTCGGTCTAGTTCTTTGGTTAGAAAGATCATTTTTATTCTAATCTTGTCCTTCAAAGTGCTTGCAAAATCTCTATTTCATTGTCTGACTAAACATAAGCATTGACTAGAAACAAGAACAGACCCTCTGGGATTCCAAACAGAGGATCTGTCTGTGTTTAATGACAGTAGTAATCTTTTAATATATTTTTAACAATTGTGCACCTGTGTTATGGTGACTGTGTTTGCACTTTGATTTTCTCCTATTGCTTATCAGAATGTTACATTAAGTGTTATCAAAAACCTTAAAAAATCATATCTAACTTACAGCTTTCTTTTCTCTGCAGGCAGGCTGTCTCTCAGCAAGGGAATCAAACAGCCTGTTTGATGTTATTTGTCTTAAGTAATGGAAAAATTATTATTTGTATAATTCCATTGTCCTCCAAGGTACACGGAAATCCATTGTTCAATAACTCTTTTTGGTTTTTGGATGCTCAGGTTTTTTGCACTATTTTATGTCACAAAAGGCTGCAGTGTGTCTAGAGAAGGGCAACAAAGCTGGTGAAGGGTCTGGAGCACAAGTCTTACGAGGAGCAACTGAGGGAACTGGGAGTGTTTATCCTGGAGAAAAGGCGGCTCAGGAGGGACCTTATCGCACTCTACAGCTACTCGAAAGGAGGTCGTAGCAAGATGGGGGTTGGTCTCTTCTCCCACGTAACAAGCAACAGGACCAGAGGAAATGGCCTCAAGTTGCACCAGGGGAGGTTTAGATTGGATGTTAGGAAATATTTCTTCATGGAAAGGGTGGTCAGGCACCGGAGCAGGCTGTCCAGAGAAGTGGTGGAGTCACCCTCCCTGGAGATATTTAAAAAAATGTGTAGATGTGGCACCTGGGGACACGGTTTAATGGTGGGATTAGCAGTGCTGGGTTAATGGTTGGTCTCAATGATCTTTAAGGTGTTTTCAAACCTAAACAATTCTGTGATTCCCTAATTTTTGCATAATAACTTTTGCCTAATAATTTCTCATAATAACTTTTTTCCCAAGGATCGTCTTACAAAGCGCAGCTCCATTTGCAGTGCAAAAAAAGGCTCTGAAAGAGAACTTGTCTGTGCTAGTCCGAGTTCTGCAATACTTGCAATGATCTGATAAGTCTCTTTCTGACTCTCTTCCACTGACTCAGTTTGCTTCTCACTACTTATTTTCCTCTCAGGTATATTTTGAAGATTAATGAATATTTATGTTGCACATGAAAAATGCAACAGAAACTGAAGATGTCATAATTACTGATGCTTATTATTTTTTAAAAAGGAAGACTACATGGCAATCAATATCCATGGAGAATCATGAACTATAAAACTAGAGTGAGGACTCTAAAGGTACTACAGGAAATTGTGGCCTGAGGAAGAAAGCCTTGCAATGGCACAAGGTACAGTGGGCAAGTTTTTTAGTAATGCTTAGTACTGAAATATATACAGGATGAAGTATTAGTATTACAGAAGGATGATGAAATCCTTTTCAGTCTGCAAGTAATTAAAGATGACGTTCCTGATTATGAGTAACATTCATAATTTTAAAGCAGCGTGCTCAGGTAACATATAGTAAAAACCTCTAACAGCACTGCCAAGAGAGATCTCATTTGTAAGAACTCCTGGCATGTCAGTGAAATTTCAGAAGACTCACAGTATTCTGCCAATGTTTAAGAAAATAAAATTAATTAAACAGAGCAATCAGGATGACCCAGCTAGCTGTGTTATGGTTAACGTGACACCAGGCCCAAGTAGCACAGTACAAAAGCTGATTCTCAGCCAGGTCGTAAATAAGTCAATAACTGGCAATCACTTTTGTTTTCTCAACACTGTCTTGTTGGTAAGTCCAATTTAATTTATTGATAAAGGCTGTAAGTCTGTTTCCTCAGTTTGCTGTAGGAACATATTTCACAACCTATTTCACAAAAGCATTTGATTTACTCTTGTGACATTTTAATAAAGCTCTTGGTCAAGTCACTAAGTGTCACTAAATACAGAGACATTTCAGTGGCCTGGGCCAGTGTGGGTCCAGAGGCAGGACATGCTTTTGGGCCGTGAGGCATAGCAAGAGCTTAGCTAATCAGAGCAGCATTAGGCGGGGATGTTTGCAGCCACAGTGACTCGGATCCTTCTTTTTCCTGGTTACCTGCACAGTGTATTGTTCTAGTCTGTTTTTAGCAATTTTGGTTATTTTTCATTTCATCTCAGTTATCCTAGCCTATCTGTAAAGGTAAAATCCCCACTGATCGCATTTCTGAGTGTCACAAAGGTTGTTTAAGACATAAATTGCTGCGAGTTTAAAGCAACTAAACAGAGCAAACAGTGGCTTAAGGAGGTTGGTGTACTCACACGAAGGTTTTGTAATACAACCAAGCGCAAAGCAAGAAGTCAAAGAGCTTATTGCTTAAGAGCTCACACCGGTGGGACCAGGGAGCTGTACAGTGGAAAACTGTAACACCAAGAATTGTAACCCATGGACACTGGAAGCACGCAAATAATCAGAAGGATGCCCTTGTAGACGTGGGAAGTGGAGTTAGGGAGAAGTGTGGGGAGAGGCAGGGACAAGGTCTCTCTGTAGGTCACCCTTAGCACTGCCATGGAGCATGGCTTTGATTTGTATGATTTAGGGAGGATATTCAGGGCTAGAGCAGCTACAGAGAAGAACCATAAGTATGATTTTAAAGAGAGAGGGAATGAAGAGAGCTAAGATAGAGCTAATTGCTAAGAAGCAGTTTGATCCAGGGTGTGTGCTGCTGAGCAGAAAAACAATGCTGAAACATGAAGAACTCTTTAATAAAATGGACTTTAGCAGAAAGCAGTGGCTGAAAGCTGAAACAACAAATGTTAAACTGGGAATTATCTCCAACACCGAGGAAACAAATTATCAGGTGCATTGGACAATTATTTGGAGTTTTAAAATAAAACCCCCATTATCTGAAATTTTAAATCAAGGGTGAAAGTTTTCCTGGAAGGAATGACCAAAGGTATGTGACAATTTNTTGAAATTTTAAATCAAGGGTGAAAGTTTTTCTGGAAGAAAATGCATGGATCAATGAAGGAATGACCAAAGGTATGTGACAATTTCTGTGCTAGAGAGAACTGAGTAGTTCTTGATTTTTTGTCCTAGAAAAGAGATGACCTAAAAAAAATAGGGTAGCTCTGCAAAATTATTGGGATCACGAAAGAGTTAAATGGTTTGCTTAGGGTACATCACGAGTTAGTGGGAAAATTTTGAATAGGAGCTAAATGGTTTTTCTTGGTCCTTTATCTTGCTGTAGGACCTGGTGCTTTTCAAGAGCATGCAATAACTAGTCTCATGGGTCATCCTGAAACTAAGCATGGAGGAGTTGTTTGTTTAGAGTGTTTTCAAGAGTAGTTTAGCCAGAGCAAAGAGAATGAAGTGGAATGGAAGAAAAAGTGCAGAACCACAGGCAGAAAGTTTTGGATGGTACTCTCAGGCACATGGTGTGACTCCTGTGACTCCTGGTCCTGTGCAGGGCCAGAGCTGGATTTGATGATCCTTGTGGGTCCCTTTCAATTCAGCATATTCTGTGATTCTGTGAAACAATTGTGCTATACTTGACAAAAAAACAAGAAGGAAATCTTTGGCCATGGTGATACAGAAAAAGTTGGTGCTATGGCAGTGAGAGGGGATAATTAATTCTTGAATTTTGAGCACATCAAAATAAAAAGCAGGAAAATTTCTGCTCTGATTCAAGAGCAATAAAAGACAAGAAAGAACAGAATTAGTGAAATAAGGGGGAAAAAGACTGTGAGAGCTTTACTGAAGACCAAATTCTTGTTCTTTCTCTTCCAACAGTAGAACTGACAAACTGAAATGCAGATGTGGCAAAGTATCATTCTAAGAACAATTCAGTGCTGGTAGGAATTAGTCTATTGTTAAGTGTCCTGAGAAGCTGGTTGGAAGCAGAGCACGACCTAATGGGTTTAGCATTACTATTGCAGCTGTGTGAAACCATTCCAATAAACAAACAGCTCAGTGAAGAAAGTGTGCTGGATTTTTAAGATTCTCCCAGTTTAACAGGATGTGCCAAGTCATTGTTTTAGCTGTGGGCCAGGTCTTTAAATGCTGTCAGGCACTGAGCTCCTTCGAAAGCACTGAGATGATGCTGATTATCACAGTTTGATCATCTGACCCCCAAATTCAACCCTTCTCCCTGGTAATGACACCATGAAAGGCTGTGCAGAATGGCACAGACCTGTCCACTCTGCAGCAATGTCAGAGGAAGTATGGATGCATAACTGAAAGCAGGATTTTGTTCATCCTTACCTGATGAGTCCTTCCGGGACTGGCGCTGATTTTGGGTTTAGTTTGGCTGAAACAGTGATGCTGGGAAGCAGAATTACTGATGGGAGAAATCTGGGGCCCTCCCTGACACTTGAGTTTGTCAGAGGTCATCCTGTTTGGAATCGTTGAGTGGGATTAATTGTACTCAAAATTATGCTTCAAATTGATGTTGTTGGAGACTTTTGTACTGCTGTTTTTTAAGGTAAAAGCCCTGTGCAACAGACTGTGGAGGCTCTATACTGACAATATACGGATCCAGGGATTTATCTGGTACACCACAATCCTTTGTTTTGTGAGAATGTTTTTGAGATACAAAATAAATACATTTTCAGTGGTCAGCAGCCAGGCTCACTGACCTACTTCTGCCTGCAGATTTCTTTACCTGAGCAGAGCCAGGCACACAGGAACTCATGACAGGAGTGCTGTGTGCCTGTGCTAACAAAGGGTTTGGGTTGAAGATTTGGTGCATAACTGGCATGACCTTCCAGAGGTCTCTAGTTCTCACTGTTCCACCTTAAGTCAGCAGGGGCTGCCTGTGCCTCTTCTCCTTGAAAGTCAACCCCTAGATGTTACCTTCAGGCTTGTAGCTGTTCAGTTCAAGTCACGGGATTACACTTGTGCTAACCTGTCTGGAGCTTTGTGATGCAGATGCAAAAACATCAGAGAAAGATTAATACAACCAGCCATTGATTTATTATGTTCTAGGAAGCAAGGAATAAAGCAGGCTGGCATGATGCCCTGAGCCCAGCCTCCATGATGATTTCTCTTGTCCTGACATACATCCACTAGCACTTATCTTGTCTATTCACCTTCCTCTTCCTCTGGTTTCTCAAACTTCAGGAGTTTATTTTGGCAGGCTTGCTCCTCGCTGCTGCTGCTGCTGGAGCTTTCCTCTGAGCTCTCGGAGAGGAGATACTTGATTGCAATCGTGTCCTTCTTGTTCATTTGCAAGCAGAGGCAGGAGGATTTGCTCACCTTAAATGACTCCCCCCACATATTCTGGCACATGTCAGTCCCATTTGCGTACATCTGTGTGTGTCAAATAAGAAATGCCTCTATTATATTTTGAAAGATTTGAGTTAAAATCAATGTTTAACAAATTGATAAACATTTATTACTTTTTAAAAATAGGTATTAGCTTATAAAAAAGTTATTAATAGCTTATAAAAAAGTTACTGTCTTGCTGTGTGCCATGCTTCGTCTCTTCTGAAATATCTTAAAATGTTAGCCAGTCCCACAAGTGGCAAAAGGGATTTGCCTGTTGTGAGAGCCACACAAAATGCAGGGATCAACAGCCACCCTTTGTTCCCACCCTGGGGCTGACAGCCCAGCAGCTCTCTGGGGCTGACAGACCAAAGCTGTGTGTGAGAGGCTGTACAAATTGTAGCATGTCAGGACACTCTGACATGCCTCGGAATCTGAGTAGTGCTGAAAGTGCCAGACAGTGCTTTGAATATGGGAATCCTTTTATCTGCAGGCCAGAGACAGCCCAATGGAATAACACCTCTGAGGGATCTCACTGTGCCTCCTGCAACGTACTTCATGTCCAGGCAGGACCTCAAAGACAAAGAGAAGGGACATAACTTAGCAACTGCTTGAAGAAAGTAAGTTTCCTTCAAACTTTCAAAGCGCTGTCTCCAGTGGTGAAATGGCCCTTCTGGCTCCAGAAATTTCCAATTGCAGCTTCGTGTACTCTTGTCAAGTGCATCTGTCCTGTTTTTGATGCTACATTTTTTTGTAAGGCCGCTGTCATAGGACCTGTCACCCACACAACAATTGTGACAACCTTCTGCCCACCCAGCCTGAGTTTGCCTAACAAGTATTAGCTTAGCAGTTATCGTGCCCAGACACAAAGCAGGCAGTCTGTATTTCTCCCACGTGTTTGTGGTTAAAGTACAATGTTTTCTGTTCCTGGAAAGGAAGCTCTAGGTACTCCCAGAAGCAAAGCTAAGAATGAAGTTGGGGGTGGGAGTGATGGCAGGAGTAGGAGTGTTAATAACAGAAACTGTGCATCAGGCAGCAGGACCACTGGGCTCTGTTACTGACTGATTCACCTTGACCATGTCACCAGCATCTCTCTGATGGAAGCTGGGTTTCATCTGTAATAGTCCAAGTATTCCTTGCCCATGACACTGATTCTTTAATCCTGCAGTGTTTCTCATAGTGCTGTAATTCCTGGTTGGTGTGCTGATTTACCACCATCACCAGCTCCTACAAAGATCTGACGCTGTGAAACTGTGCAGATTGCCTTGTCTTTGTGGTTAGGAGACTTCTGCATGGAAGCTGCTCTGTGTGCAAAAAATTGATTACGGATTTAAGTCTATTATGCAGAAGTGGCATTGAGTATCTGTAGTCCTGCAGCTTCTTCTGCTCCAGTTATTTTTGACAACAAGTTTTTCTTACATCTCCCTGTCTTCCCAAGTGCAAAATAGCGTTGACCTATACTGTGAGGAAGGCAGATGAGAAGAAAGCATAATAATCACTTTTGCCTTAGAAATCTATCCTTTATGAATAACAGAGTCCATTCCAAATAGCCCCAAAGACTGTAGTCTGTAAAATAGCTTTTCAGTTCATACCATCTCTAGCCAGGGCTTTTGCCATGGATTCTAGAGGAGTATGGAGGTTGGCTCATGCACTGGGAGCAATGCAGGGTCAGAAAAGGAAAAGTTAATCCACATAGTTCTCTCCTTATGTTCTCGGGGCAGGCAGATCTTAGCTCTTTCTTTCCCACTATTCCCATGACTTTATGTAGAGCTAAACATTTTCTCCCAGCTCCCGTGCAGTTCCTGGATTTTGGCCTGCTTTTAGCTAATCATTCAGGAAAGCATTTAAACCTATCATGTGGGTTTTCTTAGCTCTGTATGCAAGAGACATAGCTACATCCTATTCTTGTGTCCCATATGTTCTGTAACATGTATTCGTGCTCTTCTACTTGCTAAATTGGCAATTTTATTTTGACCTTCCTCGTAACTCTACACCTACAGATCAGAACACAACCAGAATGCTGCAGCAAGCAAACACTGCACAACATTTACCCAACATGTCCCTAAATTACTGCAAAGGACTTTGACTTCTCAGCTTCTTGGAAAATGTTCTAGTCTGTGCATTAACATTGCTTGGGGAGCACTCAGCTGGGACAACAATGACAAGATGTGCCTCATTTTAGCCAGGATCAGTTGTGCATCCTTAATATTCAGCCTTTGTGCCTTATTCAGCAGTTGTCCCAAAACCCCCTTAGATCCAGTTATATATGTCACATGTAGGGCTGCTGGCTGCTCCTCTGTGGCAGCTGAGGGAATACAAAAAAATTTAGGATATGTCCACAGTGCTCTGAGGTTGGAGAACCCTCTGTGCCTCTGGGTAACAGTATCTTCCTTTTCCATGGGTTGAGTCCAAACCAATCATGTCCAGTGTTTGTTTATCATGTAAATGTCATATGGGAAATGCATTTTTTTTTTTAAATTTCTCTGAAGGAACTTCATCTTTATTACTACTTACCATGCAAGCCTATTTTTGGTGAAAAACACGGGCAGTTTAGGGTGTGGTTCCAGTTAGTTTAGGAATAGCTGCGCCTGGTTTCAAGTGATAAGACCTCGGGATTTGCTGCATGTTTTCCCCTGCAGATGGTATATTTTCTTTAAGAAATAAATACAGGGGAACTCAAGGTTAAAAACTCCTATCTCTGAACCAGGGACAGTTTGAACAGAGACTGGAGATTATTTAAGGAGATTATCATTTTGTTTTTCACTTCATCTGGAACTACTGATGATTTAGCACATCTGCGAAATGAAGCTGTAAGTTTCCACAGCCCATTTGTTTTTGGCCACCTTCCTGAGCCTGCTGATTAGTGTCACTTTTGCAAGGCAGACAGCAATCCTGCACTAACTGGGCTGTGTCTTCCACTTATATCAGTTGCTGAACTGACTTTTGGAAGTACGTGCATTTGAATTGAATTCAAAGCAATGAATCTGCAAGCCTTACTACCAGTCGCTAAGCACCTCACTTAAATTTTGTTTACTTCTGCAATTTGGACAGTTTTTCATGGACTCAGTAAAGTTCAACTGTTAAAAATATTCAATTAAGTGTAGCAGTTCTGGGCTGTATTACATTACCCTGAAGCTAAATTTACTTGAGTCACTAAAAAAATCCTGACTCCTGAGAGGTCTGGAGATCAGGTTCCAGGCAACCTTGCTCCTGTGAGTCTTGTCAGTTCTCAATTTATACACTTTTGCTCATAAAATTAGCTATCCCAACCATTAAACCTTCTCAGAAAGATGGGATGAGCTCTCAGAAACCTCGTTAGTGCTGCTCTTTAACCACCACAGTTATAAAGAGCAAAGTTAGCTCTGCCTACAATTGGCAGACACAATGGTGAACACCTACAGGATACAATAGGTCTATGGAGATCAAAAGGGAGACAACTAGAAGAATGTCAGGACATAGGGATTTGGAGGATGGAGAACGACCTGAACATAACCAGGTAAATACAGAAGAGGGCAAAGATGCCTAACAGGCAAGAAAACTTCAAAAATTCCTCAGTGTTTTGGGAATTTACATCCCAATTTAAAAAACTAGAGGAGTGTAGAGCCCTGGATTGTGTAAGGAACCTTATGAGATGCATCTCAGTGTCTCTGTTGTATGAGCAACATTCATTATCTTTTACTTTCTCAATCCCACTGTGCTGCTTGAACTTTTGTTTCATGAGTGAAATAAATAGTGCTTAATTAAATGTACACATACTTAGAGTGATGTACATAAATATAAATATTTGAAAATGTCTATATTTAAAAAGTCTGATGTAGGTGTGGCTTGGAAGTGCTGAAGTAAAAATAATTCATTGATGGCATTTTACTCCCATATATTCAGGGGGAAAAAAAAAACAAACGAACTCCTAATATCATATTTTCTGCTTCAGTTGATCCGGTTTTCTTACCTCACTGTATGGAACACATTTATTCTTACAGTGGTTTTCTCCACTTCCATCCCATTCCCAGTCCCTCAGCCAGTTACGAACACAAATGGAGTCATCTTTGCAGGCTTCATACCTTCATGGAGATCAGTGGGGAAGACACAGTTATTTCTCTCACTCTTTTTCTGTGGACTCACATGCAACTCAGAAAGTGTCCGGGAGCTCTGTTAGTAATGGGGTGTGATTACAGTGCAGCTTAGCAACCGATCTTCAAGAAATGTGCACATTATCTTTTGCTTGACACGTACATAAACTCCAAGCTGGCCAGGAAGACCTAAATCCCCGTGAAAACTAAACAGTTCACTCACCACATTTTTATACTCACAGATTTGAGCAAAGGGCTCGTGGTCTGGGTGTTTTCTGCTGGGTTATCTGATGTTACTGAGCGGGGGAAATACTGAGTGGGAGAGGGTTTCACCAATGCTGATGTTCAACAGTTGTGACAGAGCACAGGGATGCCGAGCGTGAGCTGTCACTTGAGGGAGGTGTGGAGAAAGTTTGTATTTCTGAATTAATATGGGAGAAGACTGATGTCTCCTGGGCAGGGGGATTGCTGTGAGGAATGTGCGCTGAAATAAGGAAAATCCACAAACAGCAAAATCTTACAGACTAATAGGCTGTCAGCCTCAAAATGATGCTTTCAAAGCAGTTAAACTTGAACTGATGGAGGAAAGAGAAGTATTGTAGGGTAGAGGACTAAAACCCTACATTTTAAGTTATTTTTCACTTGTAAGTGGTAATGAAGAAAAAAAGCTATAAATGACCTGGAATGAGTAGAGTGTGCAACTTGCTGGTCTACGTAGACTCGCCATTATCCTACATAATTTCCTTCCTTCCACTTCTTTTTTATGTTCTACTTTTTGGCTCTTACCTTTCTTAAGGATCCTTTTCTGCAAATCAGTTAACATCTACTTAAATTTAGTCTCGCTGGCTTTAGCCAGACTATTCACATCCAGTAACTGAGAGTGCCAAAACCCCAAGGCACAGCTTCCAAAAAGTTAGCACTGTTCAGTGTGATATTTGTAATTAATACCTTTGGATATATTTTCTGTTTGGAATTTTTCATTTTCAGGGCCGTGTTTCCGAAACTATTTTGATGTCACGAGGGCTGCAGCCTTGCATTTTTAAATGAAATGCGTGGGTTGTCATGTGGTCGTAGAACTTAAAGAACAGGACATTGCAGTACATTTGGAAATGAAGGAAGGTCAGAACATGCACATCTGCAGAACCTTCACATTGGTTTTCTGGGCTTTTTGCAGGGAGAAAGAACAGTAACAGATGGAGGGTAACCAGGGCCTGAACAGGTCTGGGGCAGGAGGCCTGTATTCACAAATGTGTTCATCCATTAATCTGCTGTCAGAGGGAGGGGCTCTGCTGGAAATAGAGGCTGCAATCTGATAAATTAATGTTCACACTATGCATCTGCTTTCCTCGGGAACTTGAATAAAATATGCTTATTAAAGTGTTTATATTTTTATTCACCATTATTTGTTGAATTGTGAGATGAAATGTTTCCTAATTACGATTATTGCCTGACTCTGTGGTTTGTTCTGTGAGCAGGTGGCAAGGCCTAACTCTATTGTCATGAGTTTTTCTTTATCCTAATAGAAGTAATTATGAAGCCAAGTTTATGAAAAATCATGACTTGTGAAAGGTCTGATTTCTGCTGTCCAGAAAACCGTAAGTTGTTTCTTCAAATATTAATTAAAACCTGTGAGAAACATAAATACTTCCTGAGCATACTAGTTCCTTATTCACAATGGAAATTGTAATTTCAAAGCTTTTTCTCCCTGTATTTTTTCTAATTAGCTGTTTCTCTTTTATGGGGCACAAGGCCCTTTCACAGGTGAATGAGAAAGTCACTTACACATCCGATTCTTTCAAAAGCAATAGTTTTAGGACTAGTGGGAGCAAGAAATTCTAAGACAATAGGAAGAAAAGGAAGGCCCCAAGCTACTCAGATGAATTTCTTTTAAATTAAGTCACTGCTCATTCAGAATACTCTGCACATTTCTGGCCACAAAGACATAGAGTATGCAGCAGGCACACTCACAGTATGTAGAGAAAGTAGGTCACATCACCAGCAGTGCTACAGCATGCTAAAGGGACTCCAGTGAATAGAACACGAAAAAATGTTACTTTAAATCACCAGAAAGACTGGAAATTCTGTCCAGGCTCTTTTCTAGCCTCAGGCCTTAGGCAGGGTGAAGGAATGGGTTTGACACTGGCGTTAGGCAGGCACACAGAGTAGTGTTCAGGGTAATGGGTCGTCCTTACATTTTTGATTCAGGCCAGGCATCTGTGACGCCAACAAGGGCAATAGATCACTGTTCAGTATTTGTTCAGAGCAGAGCCTGCTCTCTGCCAGGAGACTTACACTGGAAAAGGGTCAGTTTTTCCTGTGCAGCAGCTCTCAATCACCCCACCATGCTTTCCAGCACTGGAAGTTAAAAGTCCTGTTTACCTGCAGGTTCTGGCAGTGCCCAGGGGACACTGAGGATTTTGCAGTGTAATACTGACCCACAGTATACACTTTGGTATAAATCTCATATATACTAAAGCTGGCTTAAACCACTTCATGGGTGCGAACTAAACTTACAGCATGCATTTTCTTTCATCTTTACACTTTCACTTGATATAGCAATTTGGTGATGACTTTTCACACTACTTATTTTGGGATTCATTTGTTTTGGATATTGCTATTTTATAATTTTGCTGTTAGATCTAAAGCTCACTGGCAACTCCAGTGCTTTAATATCCAAATCCAAAATTTGGTAATATTTGGTTCTCAGCTCTATGATTCTGAGCACTGAGGGAAATTCAAGGTCTCAGTCTGTATCTTCAAGGAGGTCAATAACGTGGATTAATTTTAAAAGATTACCAAAAACTTAGGAAAGAAGACTGCACATGACAAATCTGTTCCTGAGACACACGGAGTTTCCTGACACAGAAATAAAATTCATCACTAGAGAAAACTCTAGGGAAGCTAAGAAATACATCAGCCCTTCTCACTATCTTCCATTACAAATGCAAGCTATGCTTCATTTCCTTCTCTGGCACAAAGGAATGGAGACATATTTAAAGGCTAATCCTACCAAAATTCTGCACTGCATACATGACTTTGCCCTTGGAGGGAATATGAGAATGGAAATGGATCCACATGTCAATTATATTCAAGTTGTGTAAGCACTAAGGAAGGCATGGCAGAGAGCAGCGCAAGAGAACCCTACAATGCACTACCCTGTGCTCTGCATTTTCTCTCCTTTTAAGAGAAGCTCTTTTATAACATTTTTAGAAGTATAGTAACAGTTTCCCACGATTTTCAGAGCAGCCGAAGGGATTCAAACATTCACAGACCATCACCTTCATGGAAAGCTAGCAGTTAGAATCCCAGAGCGTGAACAGAGCCTGTGCTGTTTGCACCATGCTTCACAACAAAACATCCAGACAAGTTACTCTAGTGACTGGGCACAACATTCATATGGTGCTGACTGGGATTTATATGTCACAGGATGATGTTATTTAAGATCCAGCATTTCAGGGAGAGAGTGATATATGCTGCATATCACTGGGAAAATCTCAGAACCCTACACGGATATAATGCTCCTACCCCAAGACTAAGGGTTGTCCCACCATGTGCCTTGCACTCAAAAAATAATGTGATTCCCTGATGCTGTATTTCGGAACAAAACTAAATGCTATTATGCTGCCCATTGCCATCAATAATTTTAGCACTACTTGGCTGGCAATTTTCTCTCTCAGGCTTTTAGAAGAGATTTTAGAGAGTGTGATAATGGAATGGAAGAGATAAAGTCAAAGGCAAAATATTAAAGAATGAAGATACTTTGTTACATGAATTAATCATCACATGAAATCCCACAGGAAGTGGCTTCTTTGCCGATTTTGTAGTGCATTTTATGCATACAAAAGAAACTTATCATAGAGTGATCAAGTATTTAGACTGAAAATGCTAACTGCATGAGCACTAACCCACAGATGTGGACTTTTCAAAGGGTGGGCAGGCCCTCGCTGCTGTTGGTGCCTGCCAGGGTGGTGGGAGCTCCTCTCTCATGATGCCATTGCACTGCATCCTCACTGAGAGCAGGGCAGTGCTGCCCCTGACTCATTAAACTCAGTTTATGTCTCCATCCTGCACTCACAGCCTGTGGCATTATTATTTTAGGAGTAGTAGCTTAGCAGAGGAAAAAGTAGACATGGCAAACAAGAAATGAAGAAGCAGGACAAGAGAAAAGGTGGCGCAACACCATTGAATCATGGGCATATTGACACTGAATAAAAATACTTTGACTGAAGAGCTGAACCTACCAATCATCACAAAAGCTTTGACACAGTGGAACAGCCCGAATAGCAGCGGTGTCATTGGGATGGATCCAGCGAGCAGCATGTGGAGAACACCGGTAAAAGCACTCAATTTTCTTTGTGAAATCTTCACAGCTGTGGTGGATGAGAAAAGCCACAAATAAGCCCATTTCTGAGCATCAAGGCTATAGCCTCAGCTTTCCAGCCCTGCTTTGATGTGGATGCAATCCTACAAATTAGGAGAAAAACACAGAAGAGCATCCTCTGGCCCCGTTAGCGTTTAAGTTCCAAACTCATTCCTTTGGCACTGTGCACGGACTCTGACCGTGCAATCAGCACAGCCAGCCACAGAGTGCACAAATGTTTCCATGCATATTTCAGCCCTATTTGTGTGAGCTTTCTGTAAACTTTTGAGGCCTTGAGTTTTCCTGGCAAGAACGATTCCAGGCAACAATAAAATGTAGTTTAAAGCTATGGCAGAAAACATTGTCTCCGCTGTAGCCTCATGGTTTCACTAATCTTTAGATTTTCCCACAGCTCAGCTGAAGTTACTTAAAATCACATACTGTGCTGCTCTCCTGGGAGCGGCAGGCAAGAGCAGTTACTTTTGCACATCTGGTTTTGCTTAATTGTTTTGTACTTTCATCCTTTTATTTCTATAACTTGCCATGTTTCACAGCTTAAACATCTAACGGGGTACTAAAAGTCTTAATTACGGAGACATTCTGCATGGTTACAAAACCCATTGGACTACAAGAATTTTTATTCTAAATATTCAGAAGTTTCAATTCTGGACTCTTGTGGATTTTTTTCTTTTTTTTCCTGAGATTTAATAATCTAGTCGATGTGCTTTCTAAACACAGGAAGAAGCCTGGTCTCTATTCACTAGGGATCACACTCACTGGTGGGTGATGGTTGTGCTGGAGACCTACGGAGGTGTCGTGTGGTTGTTACCTACCGGGTTTGCAACTGCTGCATCTCGTTCTATGCTGAAAGCAAACATGAAAAAAATAACTTTTTCATGATAAAATGGCATAAGTAGTATACACTTCGGGATTCATGGGCTTTAGTGAGAGGAGAAGGAGTCAGACTTCGGCCCGGTGTGGACACGGGACGATGGGAACTAGGCTGGGCGACACAATCTCCAGGGCAACCTGGTGTCCACCAGCAGCTGTGTGGCTGCCCCAGCACAGACCTATGAAGCAGGACACAGACAATTTCAAAGCTCACTTACACTTTACTGAGCTGCCCACATCTGTTCCAGTGGCTGCTGCCTACTTTAATTACCGGGGAATGAGCCAACTGCTCTGTGAAGTCTGCATAGCAACAGGAAGCTGTTGGGAATAAAACAAAGATCTTCAAATAAGGATTTTTAATTTTTTTTTTTTTTAATACTGTATTTGGAAGACTCCAAATGCAAGATTAATCTGGTTTGGCCCATAATATGGTAAAATCTTAGTGCTAACTAGGGGACATACTCAAGCTCTAACATTTTTGGAGTTGGAAATAGTTGTGTGCTAAGTGAGGAGGACTGTCACCAACAGCGCTTTGTCAAGGTGTGCCCAGAGAGCCCCAAGAATTTTACCGGTGTTCTGCCAGACGTTATATCCTAAGGATATACTATTGAACTATCAAACATAAAAAAAAGTAGTTGAGGAAATGTAATAAGTACTGTTCTTTGCTCCCAACAGAATTTTGATTTCAACCTTTCCCATTTCGTGTCTGCTACAATTGATTTTTATACTTAATTGCAATAAACCAAATTCATCTTTGCTCTAACCAGTTTTAAGCAGAAGGAGCTACAAGAAAGGCAAACTGCGTCAGATTTTTAGAAGAAAATAAATGAAGTCAATGGAATTTTGCAGTTGACTTTGTTAAGACGCAGAATCTCACTCTTGGTTTGCATGCAGCGAAATGCCAATGAAGGAAGCTTTTCAAATACAATCTATACTGAACCTTATATACTTCTGAGAAATTAGGGGAACTGCCAAAACAATTAGTGTGTACGATGCTGTACTTCTCAACTATATTTGGCAAAAATTAAACCGCTCTTACATTTAGAGTACAGAGTGCACTCCTGCATATTTGACTCAGGACTTGGCTTCGGTTTTTGGGTGTCCCCTTCCAGACATCCATATCGTTGGCAGGTGGATGACGTTATGACAGCAAAGAGGGTGACAGCAAACCTGAGCATTGTCCAGTTCTTTTTCCTGTATGGAGAGAAGTCTTTGTTCATATCCTTTTTTTTTCTAGGAGAAGCCATAACATTAAAAGGAAAGACTGCTTTTAAAAAACTACATATATAATCAAGTAAAACATGTTCAGCAAAGATACACACAGAAATATTCAGACACACGTTAAGACACACATTCTCCCTTTTTGCTTATAACTGAACATTTACACTTCTGCTACCTAATTCTGAAGTTTGGTGGCAAGTGACAAAGGCCACCCATAGCTCAGGCTATTTATGAAAACTTGCTATGATTTTCAGTGTTTAAGAAAATAATTATAGATTTCTTACACTGACCTGAATTATCTTTGAACCCCTCCAAGAGACATTTCTCTGCTTCAGTAGATTTGACAAAAATATTGATTAGTTCTAAAATTTGCAGAGTTGTTTTGCACACTTGGAAATTACACATTAAATATAGCTGCAAGTGAGCTAGTAGTGGTCAGCACCTGAGCTGGATAAACGACATTGGTCACTTGCCTTTGTTGAAGATATGCTAATTTATATTTAAGAATCTGATCCACTGTTTTCTGCCTCTTTTGTAGAGTTTGGTAAAAAATGCAAGATAAAAACGTTTTGTCTTTGTGAATAAAATGTCTCTAAACACAGACTATATATTAGCCAGCTATACAGATAAATGTAGAACCTGTTACATAAATCAATGCAAAATTCTTCCTACATTTTATTAATTTAACCCTTCATTCTTTAGTCAAATATTCCTGTTAACTTTTTGGAATAACTTTTCCTGAATAAGGACTGCCATTCCTCTATGTACCTACACTTTTCAGATAGAAAGAACACAACAGATACAGAAGAAGAAAACTGTCTCTTCAATTTCTCAGTAGTTTCTCACCTCTTCTATTGTATTCCCAGGTGATGCTTCTCCCTGCAACAGGAACACAGTAAATTGCTTTTCTCATTTTCCACTTTATATACACACACCATCTGGCATCAGCGCTCCAGAATTTGTTTGCCCTGGAAGAGTTCCTTGACCCTTTGGAATGCTAACACAGATTTATCTCAAGAGCAGATGCAATGACCAGCACATAATGCCCTTTTATTGCTTGCAAACGTCGACATGATAAAGAGGAAAGTACAGATGTGGGTTAGAATTAGAAAAACAGCAGCTCTCCTACAATCCAAATGCCACTTACCCCNGTCAATGATTTCCTGTATTATTAATTATCAGATTAGTTTCCACAACAGTTTCATGGGGCTCTTGTCACTGATTCAGGCTTCACTGAATTGAAGACATTAAATGCTTCTTATTTCAGCCTGACTGGCTTAACTTTTACTACAGGTGTGATGCCTCGCCTCGTTACACAGTAATTTTACCGCATTCCCTGGAAGATAGTCCAGGTCTCCTGATTCCCAGGTCTTTGCTCTTTCTTCACAAGATCCCTTCATAACCTGCTGCTGTTTACTCCGGTTGCTCTACCTGCCTCATATGTACTTTACAGCCAGTGTCACAAGCACTACAAGAAACTGTTAATTGTATGGCTTATAGTGGTTCTTGATGGGATTTCATTGGGAGATCTGCTTTCTGCAAAGAGGATTTGCATCTAAACATGAATCACGGTATAAGGTAGACATGGTGATGACAAACAGTTGCACTTACTTTCATAAATTGTCTTGTTGAGTACTGTAAAGAGCAGCACCACTCAGTACCTTGTGATTATTTAAATGCCTAAGGAAAGCAGCATCTGTTGTTTTTGTGTTTGGAATAGAACACTGGTTTGCCAGATAATACTCTGGGGCCATTATTTACTAACCTTTTTTCCTTGAAAATACAAACATTGGCACAATGGAAGTGTGGTATGATTCTTATTGAGCAAAATCACTGAGCATGATAATAAAACAATCTTTATAAGCTATAAGCACTGATTTCTATCCTAGTTCTAGGAAATGCCTCAAGGACAATGTCTTGCTGGCCTAAAAAGAGCCTTTTCCAGATCAGTGGAAACTGAGCAATATTTATGTTCCAGAATGAATTTAATTAAGACAAGTTTAAAGAATGAATTTAATTAAGGCAAGTCCAAAAAGGCATAAAGTAACTCTGGGAGAAACTGAAGTAAATCTAACGGCTTATTACCTAATCCTTCACCTCATGTGGCTCGATCTAGTGTTGGCTGAAATTCATGGAGCTCCTTGCTGCTTTGTGATGTGAGGGATTCGTGCCTGCTGCTCAGCACTTGGGTCTGTGCATTCACACAAAACAAAGTCCACTATATAATGTGAACATTCACCTTCAGCGCTGGGATGGGTGGAGGGGCTGGCCAGGCTGGTGAAAAGCACAGAAGCAGTCCGTGCTCTGTGCAGGACTGCCCGGTTTGAGGAAAACACATGGACACGGGTGAGGTGTAACCGTGCCAGGAGGGTTCTTGTAATGCCTCTGCTCGCTGAATTGGCATACAAATTATATTAAGCTATAGGAAACTGGGATCGCTTTCAGGCTTTTGAGTGTGAGCCAAATGGGACCACTTGCTGGGAGATTAGGCAGAGTTTCTAGCAGCAGGAAGGAAAATTGTCATATGTTTGTGATTTCCCAGACTTGGCTCTGGTTAGCAATACATGTAAGGAGGCTCAGGCTAAGGAGCTTTTAGCGATCTCAGCTACACATCTTCATCTCCTGAGAAGGGAATCTCCATTCTTTATTCTTAAAGTATTCTCTGCTAGTTATTTTGTGTGATGTCTTATACTGGGAAATTTGTTCAAGGAAGTTTCTTACCCCTTCTTATACTTGAATGGCTCATTTCTTTTTATTTGTTAAAATTGAACTTCTTTCCAAGCACGCAGTGATATTCTTGTACTTCTAAGACTCCTATTGCCATTTAATTTTAACTTGAACCAGTGCCCTGTAAATTCTATTCATCTTTTCAAGAGCTAAAGCATGCTTGATATTAAGGTATCACCACAGACAGCAATTCAGGCACCACAACAATAAATTATCATCTGATGATCTAATTGATACTGGCCAGTGATGGTAGTAAAAGCGTGCATCTATTCCAAAACCACAAACACAGTTATGCTAGGTCTCAAGAGCCATCTACCTGAGCAACTTCCTTCTAGTACGAGCTGTTAGCAGAAAATAAGGGAGAAATGTTTAGAAAATCAGGCTAGTAGCTAACTTCCCAGATTCTGGCAATCAGTTTAGTAACTGTGTCAACTGACATCTCCTAAACTCAACAGAGAGATTCCTCTTTTGTGAGTCAGATCTCTTTAATGACTGCAGGAAGCTTTCAGGGTTTTATATTCTTGGTAAATCTGAAAAGCCGATGTGGTTAAGGGAAAAATTGTTTGCGCTTCCAAGCAGTGACAATTGCCAGATCCATTTCCCTTCTTGGCATCCTGAAAGTGTGACAGTGTGACTGGAGGGAGACCGAGTTTCAGGGGTGTAAATGAGAGCATTTGGCCTGTTATAGCTTTATTAGAGACGGCAATGTGTGCTAATGAAATTAATCTGTTTGTTCCTCATGTCTCAGCATGAGCCTGCATGCTCAGAGGTTGGAAGTGTTTTTCTTGTTAACTGTAACAAGAAATGTAATTAGGAGCATAGGTTGTTATCTAATTTAGCGAAGCTCCTTTGCAGAACTGCTTTTAAAGTTGCAGCAAGGGCACATTTTTTGATGATCAGTTAAGTATATAACCTTGGTTTTTATTCTTTTAGACTTTAGACCTAAGAGTTCATCTTCACAAGTCCCCGTTGAATGTATCATGTCACAAGTCAAGCTGAATGCCAAGGGAGACACTCCAGATGGACTCAGTCTGGCACTCCTGACTCTGGAAAAAAACAGCTGAGGTCAAATTTTAATGCTGTTGAATCTGAGGTGTGATTTGCTTCTATTCACTTCAGTGGGGCTGGGATCTCTCCTTTTATTTTCTCGGTGTAAGGAATACTTCACGGAACAAAGTAAGTCTTACTCGCTTTATTTGAGTATACAAATGTAGCTGAGCTAGTTCTCTACCAGGGCACAGGAATGACAAAAGCACCAGTAATTTTATATAACCAAGAGAGTGAGTCAGTGGGGGGAAAAAAAGCATATAGTTCTATGAATAGTAGGTTTAAAAAGAAATCACAACCCAAACAACAAAATTAGAATTGTAAAAGTGTCATTTTAAGCCCCATGTTAGGTTTATCAAAATTAAAGGGGACAAAAACCTGCTTATTTCAGCTTATTACTGAGTTGAAAGCACCTCTTGAAAGCACAACAGAATGCTCTTGCTTTGCCCTAGTCTTTCATTTGCCTTTCACATTTTGCTAGTCTGTTACTGGGAGGTTCCTCGAACCACTAACAATTACTGTTAGTTTTTCTACAAAGCAGGGGCTTTGGTTTGGGTAGCTGCTGACCCTGTTGTGTGATGGGAGCTCTCAAGTGACAGAGAAAATCTGGGTCCTGTTTTACCTCTACTCCAGAAATAACCAACTGCAATCTTGTTTCTAATTCAGACTATTAATATTTGAATTATTTTTCTGCAATCACCTATGAATGATGAATTTCTTCTTAGGGGAATATAAATACTATTTTAAATTTAAACTTTTATTGTGAATATTAATTATTTGTATAGAGATGATGCCTAGATGTCCATGTGTAAAGTTGCGATGTAGTGTTTTAAAGTACTTGGTGCCAATACTGGATCCTGGGTGGCCACGTCCCACGGCCCCCTTTTCTGCCCTGGTTCTGTGCTGCCCCTTTCCCTCCACTGCCCTGGCACAACCCACAGGGTATTGTTGCACCCAACCCAATGGGGAAGCTGATCCAGCAAAAAGAAACCCTGCACTCGCCCCTGCCCCCAGAGTTTTTGGCCAAATCAGTTGCCCCATTCAGTTGAAAACGCAGCTGTACAAGATTTGTGTTGCTGGGAGGCAGAGGGTGTCGTATACCAATGAGAGAGACAAACAGGGGAGGGTAGGACTGGCAGTACTTTCAGTCAGAACTGCCAGCCTCTGAGCCCAATTGTGTTAGCATTCTGTGTTTGGTTTGTTTTTTTTTTTATTGTTCTGTTGAACACCTTGTAATAACAACGAAGAGCTGACAGGTCTATAGAGGAAACAAATAATGCAAGCACAAGGTAACAAGTGAGATCACACTGGTCAACATATTAAAAGGCAGTGAGTGGAAACCACCAGGTGAGTCATTGCTGAGCTTTTCCTGTTCGTATCACTGCAGGCATGAATGTTAAGGAGGACACAGCTGAGGTCCACGTTGTGTCTCTGGTGAGTGACTCCCATACATGCCATAAGGGGTTCTAGATAGTTCGACTCAGTGTCCTGTGATGAATCTGTGGTTAGAAAATTGTCCACAACACTCATGAAACAGGTATTTTTTTACCCAGTACCTTTGTTTACATTGTCATCTCTCTCTCTGCGTGCCTCAAATGGCTCTGGTCCCTGTTGTATCAACTGAGGGTTGTTTTCACTTCCAAATCCCTTCTCAGTTTATCTAAGCTCTCTCTGTCTGTTCTCTTTCAATACAGACACATTAAGTCTCTTCAAGTGTCATGGTGCCAGCC
>VZRE01004528.1:0-33069 GCA_013396775.1 Cephalopterus ornatus
TCACAGTCATGCCGGGCCGACTGGAGGGCATGGGCCAGTGCATTCTTGGCCTGGGAGGGTGGAGAGAGAGCAAGTGAAGAAGAAAAGGTGAACCACATACCTTTGAGCTCTCTTAGAGCTCTCCAATTCGGCAAGATTTTGTTTACATCACTGCAAGCTGACCAGAACTCTGTAGACCAATCCAATCTATGCCAACCTCCTCTAGACCAATCCAACCAACATCCTTACTACTAACCCAACAACTCAGCCCAACCCAACCTCCTTGAGACCTACTGAACTTCATGAAGACTCAACTCATTTTCTCGCACTGCCCCTCTGAGTCCCAAGCCAATTTCACCCTTGACACTGGATGTGTCTTTTAGCCCCACTGACCTCCCCAACGAAGCCCTACCTTGGCCTCTTCCTCTAGCTGCCTCTTGAGGTCCTCCAGCTGCTGGCTGTAGGTGAGTTTCCCTCGCGTCATCTGGTTGATAAAGGCTTCCTTTTCCTCCAGCTGCCTGGAGAGCTCACCTGTGGGGTGGAATGGTGGACAGTGACTCTCTGGAACACACCACAAAGCCACCTCACTGGGCAAGGGATAATCAGCTGGGTTAGCAAAGAACAAGCCCCTCACCATTCTCTGTCTGGAGCTTGGCTCTTTGAGTGGTGAGGTCATTGACCATGCGTTGAGCCTCCTCAGACTTGGTCCGGTGCTCATTCATCTGATCTTCCATGGTACGGCACATCTTCTCCAGGTTGGCCTGGAGACAGGAAGGGCAGAAAGTTGAAAGGGAACCTTGAGAGGGCAATCGAAGAGTTGTTCCTTCATGGCTGGAGACTTATTTCCTACCTTGGCCTTGATCAGCTGTTCCATGTTGGAGCCGACATCATCTAGCTCCAGCTTGAGCTCACTCTTCTCCTTCTCCAGCTTCTGCTTGACACGCTGTAGGTTGTCAATCTGCTCACTGAGCTCAGCCACACTGTCAGCATGCTTCTTGCGCAGCGCAGCAGCCGTGGCCTCGTGCTGCAGTGTGGCCTCCTCCAGGTCCCTCCGCATCTTCTGGAATTCTGCCTCACGCTTCTTGTTGAGCTCAATCTGCACTGAGGTGACACCACCCGCCTCCTCCAGACGCTCACTGATCTCCTCCAGCTCCCGCGACAGGTCTGAGCGCAGCTTCTCCACCTTGGCCCTTCCCGTTCGCTCTGCTTCCAGCTCCTCCTCCAGCTCCTCAATCCGTGCCTGTGCTCAGGGGATGGAGATGCTGTCAGCAGACTTGGTTTCACCCAGCTCCTCCACTCAATTCAACGATTCAAGCTGGAGAGTCTTTAAGTCAATTCAAGTCAGCCAACCACCTGTGGACTCTTTAGCTTAACCCAGACAACTGGAGATCGTTCACCTCAACTAGACTTGATCCCATTCAGTTCTCTTCAACCTAGTCAAGATTTGAGCTCTCCAGATCAACCCAACCTTATCTGAAGACACTCCAACTTCTCAAATTATCTTAAGATTCTTCAACTGAACTGATCTTGAAGACATTCAGCTCAACCAACCCTAAAGCTTCCTGGATCAGATAGCTCCGCACAACCTTCTCTAAGGACATCCGAGTTAACATGATCCAAACCAGACGGTCTGCTCAGCTCAGATGAAACTACCCGGGGCACCCTCACTACCTTGAGTACTCCAGATCCACTGGTTCAGTTCAACCTACCCCAAAGCCAACCTGCCCAGGAACCCATGAGTCATTTCAAGGTGATAAGTGACAGGGAGGTTCTAGGCCAAGGGACAGGCCATAGGCTTCAGACCTCAGGTTTGTGGCATGCTGGTTTAGATCCTTCTCAAAAAGGTGTGAAGAAAATGGGGAGGACCAGTTCCTCCTCCTGGTTGAACCCCAAGCTGAAGCCCACCTCACCTGAAGCTCTTTGAGCTTCTTCTGGAGCTGGGCTGCAATTGCTTGCTCATCCTCAATTCTGGCATTGAGTGCGTTGAGCTCAAAGTCCTTCCTGGGTGTGGGGAGAAACACCAGGCAGTCATATTCCTGGCTGCTCAGCAGAGAGGGCCATTATAGGCAAAGGACAAGCAGGTGGGTGGGCCCCTACTTTTTCAGCCTCTCGTCCAATTGCTGTTTGTCATTCTCGAGGTCCATAATATTCTCCTGAGCCAGCTTCAAGTCACCTTCCAGCTTCCTTTTGGCCCGTTCCAGGTCCATCCGGATCTTCTTCTCCTGCTCCAGTGAGCTCTCCAGCTGTGAGTGAGGCAGAGACACACTCGTCAGCCCCCCATAAACCCCAACCCCAGAAGGACCTTCATACCCGAAGGCACCAGCTATGTGCCTGTGGCAGGACTGACCCACACTCACATCATCCACTTGCTGTTCCAGCTTGACTTTGGCTTTCGTCAGGGTGTTGACCTTGTCTTCTTCGGCCTGCAGGTCATCCAATGCTTGCTGGTGAGATTCTTGCAGAACCTTCTTCTCCTTTGTTAGCTTGACAATAATCTCATCCAGCCCAGCCATCTCCTCTGTGAGGTTCTTGACCTGTAGGAAGAGAAATATCAAGCCTCCAGTTTGATACCAGAAGTAGGGCAAGAGAAAGGAGGTTGTTCTTGCTCTTGGTTGAGCTGGGCCTAAGTCAGGGGACACAGGAGAACACAACCAGCCTTGCGTTATCACAACCCGACCAAAGCAGTTTTGGTCTTCCTGACCCAACTCAACCACTCTTGAATTTTAGCAGCCCAAACAGCCTTGGGTCTTGGCAACCCAACCCCATCACCCTTGGGTCTTCTCAAAACTATTCGCTTTGGCTCAAGATATCTCAGGTCCCCACAGTTTGAAATCAAAATCTCTCCCCACGCTTACTTTGTTCTCTGTGGCGTGTTTTTCCTTCTCCACCTTGGCCAAAGACAACTCCAGGTCATCAATATCCTTCTTCAGCTCTGAGCACTCATCCTCCAGCTTCCTCTTCTTAGCCGTCAGCTCAGCATTCATCTCTTCCTCATCTTCCAGTCGCTCTGTCATCTCCTTCACCTTGGCCTCCAGCTGGATCTTGTTCTTGATCAACTGGTCACAGCGCTCCTCAGCGTCAGCGAGGTTGTCTTGCTCCTGGAAAGGGGAAGGTTGGTGTGAGGGTGAAGGAAAAAGGAGGGAGGGGCTAGGGCATCTAGGTCACTTACAGCCTGCACTTGGAGCTGAAGGTCATTCTTCTCCTGCAGCATGGAGACCATCTTCTCCTCCAGCTCCTTCCGCCGGGCCTCTGACTTCTCCAGGGCCTCCTTCAGCCGCCCAAACTCCTCCTTCATGTTCTACAGGAGGCACAAAGTAAGTCTTATTGCCTCCTCTATGTCCCCACATACCCTTCCATTTTGCCATCAACCCACCCACCCACCTGCCCCACTTGTGGCTCTGTTCTACCTGCATCTCCTTCTCAGTCTCAGCACTCTTCAACAAGGGCTTGATCTTGAAGTAGAGCTTCATCCAAGGCCAGTTTTTCACCCCCATGAAAGCCCTGATGTTCCACTGGATCACCAGCAGTGAGTCCCTGGAGAAGGCACAGCAGGATGCAGGTCACCAGGAACTTCAACTCAACTTAGACTCAACACCATTTCGATCTCTACCCACCTTCGCTCTAGGATCTTCTTGAACTCCTGACGGGAGAGGAAACCACGAACTTGGGCCTGCAAGCGGGTCATGATCCTGGCCAGGCGCTCATCCCGCATCTCCTCAAGTAGCCCCAGCAGCCCGGCCTTGAAAAAGACCTACAAGGAGAGATGAAGCTAAATGCTGCTGGGGTTTGGAGGCTTGGTGGAAGAATGGGTGGTAGGGAGGATGGCGTGAGCTCAGATGTGCAGGTGAACAAGTAGGTGGTGAGACTATGGAGTTAACCTGGTCCCACCATGGTGACCTTGTGGATGATGTGACCACAGGGAATGGAGACCATGTGACCTCACCTTGGTGTGCCCAAACTTGTACTGGTTGTGGTCAATATCAAGGGATCCCAGGAGCTTCTCGGCGCCCTTGCGGCTGTCGATGAACTGCCCCTCAGGGATGGCAGCTGGGTTCAGGATGCGGTACCTGGTAGTCAGAGAGGACAGGAAAATCCTGAGGTCAGCCCCAGTGGAGTTGTCAACCCCCTTCCCACACCTCCTCTGTGCCTACCGCTGGCGGAAGTCCCCATAGAGGATGCGGTTTGGGAAGCCCTTACGGCAGATGCGGATGCCCTCCAGCACTCCGTTACAGCGGAGCTGATGCATTACCAGGGGGTTGTTCATCACACCTGGTGGGTCATCATAACTGATGAGTCAAGGCCTGCCCCACAGCACTGCTCCCCACAACCTTTGGACAGGGACCACCACTGTTCCCTGGATAAACCCTCATGAATTGGCTCACCGGGAGACTTGGTCTCATTGGGGATGATGCAGCGGACAAAATGAGGGTGGGTAGACCGCAGGTTAGTCATCAACTTGTTGAGGTTCTCCTGGAGGATGGAGGAGGAGATGATGAAGAAAATGAAGACCCCCCCCAACCTGTCCCAGCAAGGATCACTACCTACCCTAGGACATGATTTCCATGCCCAAACACCCTAGGGTCCACCATTAACCCCTGGACTCTCACCCGATGCAGGGCAGAGACAGTCTGGAAGGAGGAACCTTTCTTCTTGGCTCCTTTCCCCTTCTCCACAGCTGTTGGAGAAGAAGTGATGAGATAGGTGAGGGACAGAGTAGGGAGAGCCCCAGATGTTCAGGAAGGGGTTGCCCCTTACGTGCATCAGCCCCGGCATAGTTGGCGAAGAGGTTGGCCAAGAGCTTCAGGGCTGATTTCTGGTAGAGCCCCACCACTGTCTCATTGAGAGGATCTTTGTTCTTCTGCAGCCACCCAATGATGTTGTAGTCTACTGTGCCAGCATAGTGGATGAGGGAGAAATGGGCCTCTGGCTTCCCTTTGATGTTTCGTGGCTTCCCGAAGTTGGCTGACTTTCCCAAGTGATTATCAAAGAGCTTGGCCTTGAAGGTCATGTCTGTGGCCTTGGGGAACATACATTCCTCCTCCAGGATAGACATGATCCCCATGGGCTGAAAAGAGAAGACCTTGTTGGTCATAGTGAACACCAAGCACAGCACAACTGCCAAACTCTAGGGTCCTTTCCTCAGCAGCCCCTTCAGCCCCCAGAGGCCCTGGGGGGAGGAGGCACCTTCTCAATGAGGTCAATGCAGGCCTGGAGGTCCATGCCAAAGTCGATGAACTGCCACTCAATCCCCTCCTTCTTGTACTCTTCCTGCTCCAGCACGAACATGTGGTGGTTGAAGAACTGCTGCAACTTCTCATTGGTGAAGTTGATGCAGAGCTGCTCAAAGCTGTTGAACTGGGGAAAGAGAGAAGAGATGGCCAATGGGGTCAACAGAACATCTAATAAGATCTGTGGGGTCAACCTGAGACCCAATGAACTTAACAGAACAACCAGTGAAAACAGGATCACCTGACCGTTCAATAGGGTTAACTCAACACCCAGTGGGGTCAACACAACAGGGTCAACCAATGCTCACATCAAAGATCTCGAAGCCAGCAATGTCCAGCACACCAATGAAATACTGCCGCGGGTGCTTGGTCTCCAGGGAGTTGTTGATCCTGGTCACCATCCAGTTGAACATCTTCTCATACACAGCCTTGGCCAAGGCCCCGACAGCGTAAATCACCTGGAAGAAGGATGTTCCACCAGTGAGAGGGGGCTCTCAGTGTTCTCCTTGCTGGAGATGGCACCATGCCACCCCAAAGGGAGGAGGTTTTGGGGATGTCCTACTCACCTGCTGGACATTCTGCCCCTTGGTGACGTACTCATTGCCCACCTTGACCCGAGGGTGGCACAAGCCCTTGAGAAGATCAGCTGAGTTCAACCCCATTAGGTAAGCTGACTTGTCCGCCTCTGAGGATGCAGAGGAGAAAACATGAACCTGGAAGGATCATGGGGTTCACCCTAGTTCCCACCTTGACCTTGATTGGACCCAACCTTCGGTGCCATCTGGTTCTGCCTGCTCTTCCCGTTGCTTCTGCTTGAATTTCATGTTGCCAAAGTGCATAATGGCACCTGTCAGTTTGTAGATGGAGTTCTTCTCCTCTTGAGTGAAGCCCAGGACATCAAAAGCACTCTGTGGGGCAAAAACATGGATGAAGATCTTCTCCAGCCCACAAAGACACACACACACACTGCCTAGTGGCCCCTCATCTCACATCCGTGGCCAGGAGCTCTTCTCCATCATCAATGGATGGCACTGTGGTCTCTCCTTGGGAGATGAAGGCGTAGTCATAGGGGTTGTTGGTCACCAGCATCATGTCTGCAAGGAGAAGATGGGGTTGGGATAGGCAGGAGTCCTCCATAAAGGATGTGGGTTCAGGTGTTTGTGGGTGGCGTAGGAGCATGGCTCACCCAGCAGCTCTGGCTTCTTATTGGAAAGGATCTGGTAGTAGATGTGGTAGTTTCTTTCAGCCTTCAGCTGGAAGATAACACGGGATTTCTCCAGAAGGTCTGGGGTGGGAATGGAGAGAAGATTAGTGGAAGTTGGGATGAGGAGATGGAGAGTCAGATGGATGGATGGATGGAGGTTTGAGGAGATGGAAGGGTAGATAAATGCTTTGAGGAAAAGGATGGGCATGTGGATGGAGGGATGGATGGATGGATGGATGGATGGATGGATGGATGGATGGATGGATGGATGGATGGATGGATGGATGATGGACAACCGGATGTCCTCTCGTGAAGCCCTCAACCTACTCACAGGTCTCGATGTCAGCTGATGCTAATTTCCCAGTGGCCCCAAAATGGATACGGATGAACTTCCCCTGGGAAAGCAGTGGCAGGAGGTGAAGGTGGCCACCTTTTCCCAGAAGACCCCAACCCACAGACCCTACCCTGTAGACTTCACCCCCAACACTCACGAATCGCGATGAGTTGTCGTTGCGAACGGTCTTGGCGTTGCCAAAGGCCTCCAAGGCAGGGTTGGCCTGAATGATCTGGTCTTCCAGAGTGCCCTGGTGGGATAGGACAATGTGGGGGGACTGTCACAGGGAGGGGCAGGAGTTGGGGTTGTGAAGTTGAGATGAATGGATGGGAGGACACAGAGATCCATGTAGGTTTGCATGGGCAGGGGGGGGGGTTGATGCCATGGGTGGATGGAGGGATGGTTAATTGGAGGAATGGAGCTGGGACAGATGACTGGAAGGTTAGATAGATGGTTGCTTGCCTGGATGGTTGGTTGGATTGTTTGGGTGGCTGATTGGGTGATTGTTTGGGTGATACGTTGTGTGGTTGGTTGGACAGACAGGCAGTGGAGTGTTGGTCAGACACTGTCATCCCCCACCCACTGCCCTCACCTTCCCTGGGGCCCCTGTCTCCTTCTTGCCGCGGTCACCGATGGCAGCAATGACGGCGAAGTACTGGATGACCCTCTTGGTGTTCACTGTCTTCCCCGCCCCGGATTCTCCGCTGAGGGCAGCCAAGGAAAGCAAGGGCTGAGTGCTATGGTGCTAGGGGTGGGGACTCACTGGGGAGGGAGTGGGACTTGCAGTAGGTGGACGATGGATATCCACAGACAAGTCCAGGTGGTGAGAAAGGGTTGGCCATGCCAGTCGGCATGGCTTCAGAGGGAGAAGGGGAGGGGCTGTGTGCCAGGCGAGCAGGGCTAAGGACATGTTTAGATATGAGGTCACTCACGTGATGAGGATGGACTGGTTCTCCCGATCTGGTGGGACAAGGAGAAGAAGCATGAGGTTCTGAAGTCTGCCCCACATCTGCCCCACATCTGCCCCACATCTTCTGCTCCCCAAAAAGGATCAGGGGATATGGTCTTGGGGTCCCTGCAGGAGGTCCCTACCTGTCAGCATGTTCTGGTAGGCATTGTCAGAGATGGAGAAGATGTGGGGTGGAGCTTCACTCCGCTTCTTTCCCCGGTAGGCAGCCACCACCTCAGCGTTGTAAACGGGCAACCACTTGTAGGGGTTAACCGTCACGCAGAAGAGTCCTGAGTAGGTCTGGAGAGAGAGGTAGGTGGGTCAGAGTAACGACGTGCCACCCCACCAGGTGATCCAAGGGGTCTGCAGAAGTGACATCTTGTGTCTAGATGGCCCATGGAGAAGGGATGTCTTGGGTTTAGGTGGCCCATGTGATCTGGAGATGGGACATCTTGGGTCTGGGTGACCCAAGAAGTCTGGAGAGAGGACATCCCAGTCCTGGATGGCCCATAGAATGTGGAGAAGGGACATCCTGGTTTTGAGTATCCCAAAGGATACTTGGTCTGGGTAGCTCAAGAGGTGTGAAGAAGGGACATCCCCTTTATGGGTGGCCCATGAGATCTGGAGAAAGGGTATCATGGGTCTGTTTGGCCCGAGGGGTCTAGAGAAGGGTTGTCCAAGTTCCAGGTGGGGTCTGGAGAACCTCATGGGCTCCCAACTCACATAGATCATCCAAGAGGCGTAGCGCTCCTTGAGGTTGTAGAGGACGGCAGGCTCATGGAGGAAAGTCAGCATGGCCATGTCCTCGATCTTGTCGAACTTGGGGGGGTTCTGCTGCATGATCTGGTCCTCCTTGACCGTCACTGTCTGCTCAAGGTAAGGAGGACACCATGGGTTGGGAGGACAGGACAAGGATTTGCTCCAAGTTTTTCCTCACGTACAGCTGGGACCTGGGCATCTGGGTATTCCCTTGGGAGCTGGAGAAAGTATAGATGTCCCTCAAGTTATAGAGAAGATGGTTTGGGGTCTGGGTGTCCCTTGGTTGATGGAGAGGGTAGGAGGGAGTCTAGATGTCCAATGGGTGCTGGGAAAGGGGGGTCAGGGTCTAGATGTTTCCTGTGTTCTAGAGAAGATGCTGAGGGATCTGAGAATCCAGTGGGTGCTGGTGAAGGCATGTTGAAGTCTAGATGTTTCTTGGGTTCTAGTGAAGGTGGGTTGGGTTCTTTGTGTCCCATGTGGGATGGAGTTACTATTTTGAGGTCCTAGTGTCCCGGGTGTGGCTGGGGTCCCCCCACCTTGCCATACTCAGTCTCAGCAGTGATTTTGGAGCCCTCGCGGCTGACAATGGTGGCCTTAACAAATTCCTCCTTCTCATCAGGAACGAAGATGTCCTTCTTCAGGTCGAAGGGGCGGGTCTGTGCGGCCACTCTCTCCTTCTCCGACTTGCGGAGATAGGAGGCGGCCTCCCCAAATTCAGCCATCTCCACGTCAGGCATGGTGGCGCTGGGTGAGCCTGTGTGGGGCAGAAGAGATCAAATCCTCCCAGTGCTGCCAGTTACTCCCAGTTGACCCCATCCCAATTCCTTCCTTGGTTCATCATCCCCTGTTGCTCCTGGTTGATACAACTCCTCCATTCCTCTCCAGTGCTCCCAGTCCTCCCAGTCAGCCCCATCTGAAATCCATCCTTGGTGGTCTCATCCTCCCCCATTCTTCTCCACTGTTCCTAGTTACTTTCTGTTACTCCCAGATCCTCCTAGTTGTTCCTATCTCCATCCCAAGTTCCTCCTTGGCAGTCCCAGTACCCTCCCCAGTGCTCTCAGTTCCTTTCAGTTAAGCTGAAAGGAACTGAGTTTCCCCAGTGCCTCACACTGCTTGCCCTTTACCCCATTTCAGCACCTCCCAGTATGCCCCAGTACTCCTCCATCCCTTCCAGTCTCTCCCAGTTTCCCCAGACACCCCTCAGTTCCTTCCAGTGCTCCCAGTGCTCAGCCCCACCTCTCTCAGTGGTCTTCAAGTCAGGTGGTGATCGTGCAGACTCAGGGGGGCTCTGGTCCTGGTCCGGGACACAACAACCCCCCACAGTATGTCCTAGTATGTCCCAGTATATCCCAGCATCCCCCCCCAGTCCCACCAATAATTCTTCAGTACAGCAGCACACACCACCCTCCTCCCCCTGCACCCCAGTACTGCTCAGTAAGTTCCAATATCCCCCTAGGATTTATCCAGTACCCTCCACCAGTATCATTCCAGTCCCTCCTAGTTATCCTATAGACCCTCCCAGCATCATCCCAGTCCCTCCCAGTTCCCCCACAGACTGTCCCAGTATCATCCCTGTCCCTTCCAGTTCCCCTATAGACCCTCCCAGTTTCCCCATAGATCCTCCCAGTCCCTCCCAGTTCCCCTATAGACCCTCCCAGTATCATCCCAGTCCCTCCCAGTTCCCCCATAGACCCTCCCAGTCCCTCCCAGTTCCCCTATAGACCCTCCCAGTATCATCCCAGTCCCTCCTAGTTTCCCCATAGACCCTCCCAGTTCTCCTATAGGCCCTCCCAGTCCCTCCCAGTTCCCCCATAGACCCTCCCAATTTCCTCCCAGTCCCTCCCAGTTCCCCCATAGACCCAGTTCTTTCCCAGTCCCTTCCAATTGGCCCCAGTCCCCCTATAGCCCCCTCCCAGACCCTCACAGTCCTCCCGGAGCCCCCTGCCCCACCTGCCCCTGGATCTGCAGGCACTGGCTGGGGGANGCGTCACTGGGAAGGGGGGAGGGCGGACATGGACAGACAGGTGACCTCAAGGCCACCCTACTGCCCTATGGAGACACGGAGACCCCTATGGATCTACAGGGCACTCCTCACTTCCATAGGCGTTCCCTCAGCTTTGTCATCCTATAGGACCCTCAGTGCCCCAAATGGTCCACTGACTCCTTTGGACCTATAGAGCTCCCCCCAGCCCCACAGAAGCTCCATAATCTCACCCCCACAGGGGATCTATAGTTCCCCCTTAATTTACAGGACACACTTTCAGCTCCATAGGTCTCCCCCAGTCCCATAAGACAGCCCTCTAGCACTGCAAGAAATCTATAGGACTCTCCTCAGGGTTCCCATATTTCCCTCCATTTGACCCCTGTAATTCCCCCTAGCTTCATAGGGCTCACTCTCAGTCCTATTGGACACCCCCCCACCCCAGTCCCGTGGTCCTATAGGACCCACTGCCAGCCCCACAGGTCCTCTATATGTTCCCCTATAGAATCCTTATAGCTTCACCCATAACACCCACTCCCAGCCCCGTAGAATACCCATAGGGCTTCCCCTAACCCATAGGACAGCCGCCTCTCAGCCCTATAGGGGCCCCCTGCAGTGTGTGTGTGTGTGTGTGTGTCCCGTGGTTTATTATGGGATCAATGAGGCAAGCCAAAAGGCTTGCCCAGATGCCTGAGTCCCTCCCTGGGTGGAGGAGGGGACAGACAGACAAAGGACAGGTGTGACCCCCCTTCCCCCTCGAGGGAACTCAGGCATCCGGGCCCCTCCTCCCATCCCTTTGTTCCCTCCCCCTCCCTCCACAATGGGATATTTTTGGGATAAGCCCCCCCAACCCCTGACATCCGATCATTTTGTGACGCCAATGGGGCTGTGCGGCACCTTCACCTCATAACCATATATGGGGCTGGCCCTATAGGTCCCCTTCCCCCTCTCTCGACCCCCATAACTCACCTAAGAATAGCCAGGGGGGACCCAGGCATCCAGGTCCCATAAATGCCATTAGATGCCATACAGGGGACTCAGGTGTCTGAATTTCCCTTAATTTTCCCATTTTCACCCAAAATTTCCTGATTTTTCCTCAGATTTCCTTGTTTTCCTTTGATTTTCCTAAATGTCCCCCAGTCTGGCACAAATTTCCTTGGTTTCCCCCTTTTTTCCCCAAATTTCTGTGAATTTGCCCTGAATTTCCTTGGTGTCCTCTGATATTTCCCCAAATTTCCTCATTTTTCCTGCAATTTGCCCCAAATTTCCTTGTCTTCCCCCTGATTCCACAAATTTCCTGTTTCCTCCAATTTCCCCAAATTTCCACCAAATTTTGTTTACCCCAACTTCCCCCTAATTTCCCCCATTTTGCTAATGTTCCCTCAATTTCCCCTAATTTCTCCTAATTCTCCCTAGATTTCCCCAAATTTTTCTTACCCTGTCCTTTTTTCACCTAAATTTCCCCTTATTCTCCCTCAGTTTGCCCCAGTTTCCCTAATTTTTTCACTATTTCCCCTTCACTTCCCTAAAATTTTATACATTTTCCCTGATTCCCCTAAAGTATCTTATTTTCCCCAGTTTCCCCAAATTTGCCCCAATTCACTCTAATTTCCCCCAAATCCCCAATTTCTCCTTATTTCCCCTGAATATGTTTCTAATTCCCCCTAACTGAAATTTATTTCCCCAATTTACCCAATTTTTCATCTTTTTCCCATCATTTTTACTACTTTACCCAAATTTCCCCTTATTCCACCAATAATTTGCCCCAAGATCCCTTAATTTTCTCCAATTTCCCTTATTTTTCCATTTATTTCCTCTATTTCACCCTAATTCCCCCTGATTTTCCCCAGTATTTCCACAAGTTTTATTTTCTCCAAATTTTTCATAATTCGCTCCGATTCTTTATTCGATATGGGGGAAAACATTGTGACAAGGATGAGCAAAACAGAGTTACTTCATGCCTCCTTGGCCTCAGTCTTTAATAGTAAGACCAGTTGTTCCTGGGGTAGCCAGGACCATTAGCTGGAAGACAGGGATGAGGAGCAGAGCTAAGTCCTCATAACCCAAGGGCTGTGCCGCCCAGGCACTTTGCTCCCAGATATTTCTTTCCCTGGAATGTGCTCCTGCAGAAGCTCCTCAGCCTCCCAGGACAGGCAAGGTCAGCCACTGCTTCTCCCTTGGCTGAAGAGCACTTGAGTTGAACTTGGTTTTGACTGACGGAGCTAAAACTTCCCTTGACTTTACTTTTGACAATTGGGCTTTTTGTGTCTCTCGAGACAAAACCTCTCTGGGCTTCCAACCCCCTCCCACCCCCACCCACTCTATAATGACCGAGCTTCCTTTCCTGGCACTTCTCTTCGGTGCCAAAAGCACTCTCATCTCTTCCCTTTGACTATTTGTGTTCCTGACCATCATACCAAGCTGTTTCTGTGCTGCCCCATCTGCCATCCTGCCTTCCATACGTGCTTCCCTCCAAGTGCTGCCAGCTGCCATCAGAGCCACCTCCCACCCACCCCAGCCGTGCTCCCCTGCCTGTTTGCATCCCAGGCACAATGGGCTCACACTCAATCTGGGGAAAATAAATAGGATTTATTGCTAGATAAAACTGACCTGACCCCTTTCCCCCTTCTTTGGCAGGACCTCTATGGGACCTGACTCAATACAGGCGGGAACCATGGCTGGGGTTCCACAATGGCCCAGCGCCTGCAGCCTGAGGTAGTTCTGGAACCCAGAGGGCTCCTTCCAAAACAAGATGAAATGAATGGCTTTTTCCTCTCTGCCGTGAGGCTGCTGACAGAGCATTGCTACAGAGACCAGATCTGCAGTAGCCGGTGTAATTACAGTCTGCTGAGATGGTTCATTCTTTACAGTACCCCCTTGAGGAAGGCCCAAGACGTGGATGGAGAGAAAGGTATGACTAAGACAACTCTACTTTCCACTACAGCGCTCTCTTCCCCTACCAGGAAGTGTGAGACAACAGGAAAAGGAAGTGTGGCCGCACTTAGGGCCTATTCCAGCAGCACCAGCCTTTTGACTGGCTATAACAGGGAACTAGAGGAGGATACATGATGGAGAGAGGAGAGAAATCTCTGTGTCAAGCCTTCTGCAGTGTGCCTTTCCTTACACCTCCAGTAAAGCCTGGGACCCCGGCTTCCTGGAGGGCACGCTTGGCAATGGCCTTTATGCTACCATTGTGGATGGAGTCCTATACTTCACTCGCCAAAGAAGGGACAAAGGATTTTATTGATACAAGAATGAGTTAACAAAGTTCAATGGCAAGTGTGACAGTGACTTAACAAAAAAACACTCAGTACACTTGAGTGTTTACTGCAGAGAGGACAGGGTGAGACAAAATTCTCTTGACCTTGAGGAGTCCTCCTTAGAGCCATCCCTACTCAAGGGAAGATCCTGGCGTGCAGCCACCAGTGTGCAGGAGAGCTCAACAGGCCCAGGGCTGCCCACTGTTTATGGAATAGGATGACTCATGGTCATATCTGCACACCGACTACAGATGTTTATTTCTTCCAGCCTTGGCTGCAGTCAGACCTGGAACAGCACTGTGGTTAGGGCAGTGTGTTGTGGTGTTGTTCTCTGTCTCCCTTGAATCCACGTTGGGTGGATACAGCCATCATCACCAGACGTGTCCACGACAACCAACTGCCACTTGTGTCACTCGGTTTACTCCCTCTTCTCACTGGGAAATAAAGGTCGGATTGTGGCAGGGGGAGCACGCCTCACAGCTCCATCACAGGTGACAGGGCTCTTCCTGGAGCTGATGCAGGGTGAGAGCTTCACTCAGTGCTTCTCTTAACTTGTTTTCTGCAGACCAAGAAAAAAGTGAGCAACAGAGAGACAGGCACTGCTGTGGGAGACGTGGGAATGGGCATGAGGCAAGCAGCAGGAGGCAGTTCCTATAGAAAACAGCAATGGAAACCACAGGTGCATAGCTTTTTCTTTCAAAAGCAATCTCGTGGCAGCCAACAGGTGCACAGCATACCAATAGTGTGCACGTCTACCCAGTCTAATCTCACAGTTCTTGCTGCGCGTGTAGCTTGGCAGAGACAGAGAAGGCTGCATACTACAAAGAGCAAGGGAAAGGGCTGCTGTTGCCAAGTGTTTCCTCTCAACAACAGTGCCCTCCTCTGCTTTGCTGCTTGTTCCCTGCCCTGAACAATGGTCCTACTGAATGCCCTGGCCCACTCTCACCTATTGCACCACCCCTGAGCTCCTCAGTCCTTCTGGGCACTCTCCAAAACCCCTTCCCTGTCCACTTGGGCCTGAAGCAGTTCTGCTCACAGAAAAATTTCTGAAATGGCAGCATGCTGAAGCCTGGGGCAGCAGGACTCTACTGCTGATCAAAACAAAAGGACTCAAGTCTTCACACCAAGCCAGTGCTTTGCCAAAACCTTCATAGACCCAGTTCTGCCTCATCACTGCTCTCTGCCAGCAACACCATGGGCCGTGGAGACACTGGTGCTGGGTCCAGCTGACCTTCACCTGAAGGTCTAGGGTGCCCACTGTACCCAGCCCCAGCCACAGGCTGTGAATGAGCGGCACTGTTTGCTCTGGAGTTACACTGGCAGAACCAGCCTTGACCTGAAGAAACCCCAACATCTCCTGCTGTTGGAGGGATTGAACAGGAGGAGATGCAGGCCCAGCATGTCCTCTGGAGGTTTTCTCCACCAAGTTGTCCCACATGGTAAACACCTGTCAGACACATGCCAAAGCTCTCCTTATGCTTGGAACTCGGTCTAAGACAGGGTCAGGCCTCAGAGTGCCCGCTTCCCTTTCTGTAGTCATGGTGGTGCTACAGATGCTGCAGCAGATGGACGATGCTCCCCCTGCAACATGCTCCTGGGCCTGCAGAAGCTCCTCAACGCCCTAGGGCAGGCAAGGTTGGCCACTATCTCTCGTTCAGCTTCAGAGAATTAGCTTAGCCTCTGGGGGAAGATAATTCCCCCCTTTGTTGCCCCACACCCACTTCCTCTGAGGCAGGGGACACTGGAATACCCCTGCCAGCAGCTCTCTGCTCTTGACTGGGCTCCTCTGGCCACAGCAGGGGAAGTGTGCCAAGGCAGAATGGAGCCCTGGGGATCTCCTAAAGCACACCGCCGAGTGTGAGCTGTAGAGAGAATCATCAAAAGAGAAAGGCTGATAAACAGCACCAGGGTCTCTGTCTTCCGAGCCTTTGTTTTCCTGCAGCACAGCAAGGAGGAAAAGGACATTGAAGCCGGCCATACCTGTGCAGTTCAGCAGCATTTTCAAGAGCAGCAGCCGGGACTGCAGGTCTTGCACCTGGCATTCCTGTCTAGAGGATCAGCTTGGTTCTGCATGAGCTGGAGTTGGTTGTCGAGTTTTCACCAAGTGCACCAGGGGTCACCTGGAAGGGCAGCATTTGGCACCATTTTGTTAGGGACAAAGGGCTTTGGCTCCAGAGCCGGATAAGGAGCTGTAACAAAAGCTGTGGCCAGACCTCACATCTGTGGGGGTGGAGAGGAATCCTTTGGAAGTGGAAAGGACATAATGAATGACCATTCCTCCTGTCCACCATCTCATTGGTACTTGTGCTAATGTTGGTCTTTACTCCCTCTCAAGAGAAGGTTCAGCCTGTGCCCTTACAGTTCAACACCCAGCAAGCCACAGGGATTGTGCGTCTCCCCTCCAGCAGGATTTCTTTACCCCACTGAATTTTGCCAATGACACCAAACTAAGTGGGGAAGTGGACCCTCTGGAAAGGAGATGCCCTGGAGGAACACTTGGGTAGGCTGGAAAAATGGGCTACCAAGAACCTTACGAAGTTTAACAAGGACAAGTGTAAGGTCTTGCACCTGGGAAAACATAATCAAGCAGTGCAGCACGGGCTAGGATCTACCCGAACAGGAAGCAGCTCTGTGAAAAGGGGTCTGGGATTCCTGGTGAACAAGCAGCTCAGTCTGAGTGAATAGTGTGCTGCTGCAGCAGAGAAAGCCAACAGGATGCTGGATTACATCAAGAAGGACGTCACCAGCAGAGACAGAGTCATTTTCCCATTCTATTCACCACTCATCAGGCCATACCCAGAATATTGTGTTTACTTTTGGTCCCCAGCATGCAAAAATGGGTTGGAGAGGGTCTGGAGAAGGGCCACAAAGATGACCCAAGGACTGGGAAGCCTAACATACAAGGAAAGGCTGAGAGAAGTGGGTGAGAGAAGCCTTGAGAAAAAAAGGCTTAGAGGACATTTTATCACCATGTTCTAGTATTTAAAGGGTGGCCAAAAAGAAGAGGAAGATTCTGTTTTTACAGAGAATGGGGAAATGGAAAAGATGAGGGATAATTGGTACATGTTACTCCTGGCGAGATTCTGGTTCACTGCAAGAGGAACATTTTTCCCGGTGGGAACAATTGGAATCATCTACCTAGAGAAGTGGTGGATTCTCCAACACTGGACACTTTTAAGATGGACAGAGTGCCTGGACCATCTTGTCTGTACTGTACTTCTGCCAAGAAAGGTTGGACCAGATGATCCTTGATGTCCCTTCCAGCCTGGTATTCTCTGGTTCTGTGATTGTATGATACCAGAAGCAGATAGGGACCTATTTTCTTCCACCTGGCAGGGACTCCACTACATACATTTAACCGTAGTGCACATTTTAATCAATTGCCGTATTGTCCAAAGAACTGGAAACATTTCCGTCGCCACACGAGGTCACTGTTGGGCAGTATATGTGTGCGTGTGGCAGTGATAAGCACTATCATTCCACTTTTGAAAAGCTGTTACCAGCTTGCAAAGGACTGGCAGCCACTGAACTTTTGACCCAGGGAAGGAACATAAAATTGCACTGCCAATACGTGTTCTTAAACCTATGCTTGCTGGTAAACCAGTACCTTTAGGTGTAGCATGTAAGACCCCTGTAGAGAGGTGAGGACCATATGTCTATCATTGTGAAACTATAGCTGTCTTAGCTAAGGAGAGTAAAGTTACTGAAAATGTGGTGCATATAGGAATGCCTGTGGAATACATGGAGCCTCCTCTCACTTCTGTTCAGGATGTCCCTGAATTCAACTCCTGTCACCCAGATCATGTCTGGTTTACTGACAGGAAAAAAACAGAGTGTAAATGGCAAGGAATGGCTGCTGCTGTATTTAGAGCTGAAGAACCTGTAGTAACTGAGCAATTAAAAAGTGGGTTTTTTCAATTAGCAGAGCTCTGTGCCATAGAATTAAGTCTCAGAAATGGTGAACAGTCCATATACACTGATTCCTACACTGTATGGGCTAGTACTATAAAATGGTTAGGAAACTGGGCAAACTAACCTCATATCTCACTATCTAGGGAAACAAATATTGGCAGCAAATATAAGATATTGCCAACTGTGATCCTATTACTATAGGTCGTATAGCAGCACACCAGAAAATGATGGTGCTAACGTAACCTTTCGGCATGCAAGGCATTTGTTCTGCTTCAAATGCTGAATGGCTGCATAACTCGTTGCACGCACTAGAGCGTAGGACTTACACCACTGAGCCAGAAGGTGAGGGTGGCTGATTACTAAGAAACAAGCAGCTCATAGAGTGACAACTAGTAAATTTGATATTGAAAATAGGGTTTCTCTTGTCCAAGGTCAACAGCAAGCAAACCTTGAGGAAGGAAAAGTCCTTTGAAATACTGAGCAAGTAGACTGTGTCATACTTATGACATGTACCTCCATGAGGTGGAAAGTTATTTTGATCGCAACTGAAGTAGTGAGCAGTTTGGATAATGTTTACCTTGCATGGGCTCATCCACAGCCAATGTCACAACTGGTGCAGTCAGGTAATGGGGCACATTTTTAAAATAGGTTAGTTGCAGGAATAGTGTCTTGTCCATGGAGTTAAGTGGATTTGCGGTGACTCTGAGTTATGGTATAGGAGAAAGATGAAGCACATTGCTTAAAAAATCAAATGGCGCAATGATGGCACTGACTGTGGAAGAGGTCATGCAATTCTTAAAATCCTGACAGACAGCAACTGGTAGCCCACTGTTTAAAAGTTTTGAACAATCTTCTGTGCTGAACCAACACCAGAAGGATGCTTTGAACACCTCAGTGGGGCATCCAGGGATCAGGTGAGAATTCAACACCCATCAGCTGGGAAACTCTGGGTTACTTTGCAGTGCTTTGGAGAGGATGGAACATAGGAAACAGCAGATAGTATGGGAGTGAAATTTATCATTGTGGAGGCTTGGATACAGTCAAAGTAATAAGTTTTCTTACTCACTCCATAGGATCCACTGATATTCTGGACAAATTGAGTGAAAGATGCCATTTGACATGCATGCTATGAAAAGTGTCCATCTAGCAGGTACACCAAATTTTCCCTTGACTGTCATTAAGATTCCCTGTGGTAAGGTTTTATCACCAGAGAGAATGTTGAAATGTATAAAGTCAAGATCCTTTATACATCAAACAACCTTGACCCTTGCATTGGAAATTCTGGGATACTATTTGAAAAATGTTGATACACTATGTGAAAATCAAGCACACCTCTGGATGATGGCAAGCTCTTCCATGACTCAGTGGGTGAAGCCCAATATATTCAAAACCCACTAGTGGGGTAGCAAGAATCAGGGTATCCACCTGATTGTCCATACCAGCCTCAAATTTGCTTAAAGATCTCTATCCAGGAACCTGGACTTGGATGGAGAAACAAATACTTTTTAAAGGAGACATAAACCCCCAAAATTATCACACCACCACTAAATGTCCTGCTCTTCTGTGTAAGTCCTTCCTCTTCTAGATTTGTGCACATGTGAAAATACTAGATAATACAACAACAAGGGATGGTGATGCCTGCTGGGAAATGGAACCATTAGAATTCATAGTAGAGGTCTGTGAGCCAGCTAACCATCAAGACTATGCTTATGTGCCACAGTGGACAGCACGCAATTTGAAATTTCCCTGATTCCCATTGCCACTACTACACCAGTAATTGTTACTCGGTAATTTCCCAAAAGATTTGCAGTTTTTACCTGTGAAGTGTTTGAATATTCCATTTGGGTTTGATGGGGCAGCATTAGCTCAAGGATAATAAAATTGCTCACAGTGGATAGTACCTATATGAACAACGATGCAAGTCCCATTAGAATATCTGCACAGTGAGGGATATTTCAGGGGGATCAGGAACAGTTGGATTGGGCACAGGAGCGTTGGACTCTCAAATCAGAAATCACTAGTAATTAAGTGATTAGAACCATTAAGCAGACAAGCTATAATTGGTTAGACTGTGGACATAATAAATGGAAAGGATGCAACTATTGACAATAACCTTGATAACTAGCCTAAACTCTTTGACAAAACTCCAGAAGATTTTCAAGGAAATGTATGCTGGTGTTCAAAAATTGGTTTTAAATACCAGCAGTGCTATTGGTGGTGTTGCCATGCAAACCTTTATTATAAATAAATATGAACTGCGAGCCTGTTGGATCCATAGTGGGAATCCTGCAATGTTCAGGACACAGTTATTTGGATTGGTACAAATATCATAAACTCAATTTATGAAAAGTTAAGGTTAGCAAATAAAAGTTGTCTGTTGGGTGGATCTGTTTATCACTGCACTATAAATAGGGAAAGTGAAAAGGAACTCATTTGCCAATACACCCCACTCTCCATTATTATAGCTAATATGGCTGCTGGTTCAAGGGAGCAAATGCACAGATAACAAAGGTAACCTAATCAATACTCATGTATGTAGAATGGGGAAACCACAAATAGTACTGCCCTGAACATTTAGTAAATCAAGACCCTTGTATGAGTAATATGATTTCAGGTGCCTGCTGTTTAGGCTAACTGTGTGGTAACTGCATGGTTGTACTTCTGTGAAAATCGGGTTATATATGTATGTGGTTTGATCTGTGATATTCTCTGTAATGACAGAATAGCTTCATAGAAGCTAAAAATCTAATTCATATTTTTGCTGATGGAATTTTGGCTTACAACTTGGACAGGACCCTTAGGACCATTATGGGACACAGTACATTCTCAAACTGAAGAAGCAGAAATTTTAATCAAGCATAAGAAAGCAATTGTTTATCAAAACCAGATGACTTTTGCTATCAGGCATGATACTGACCAGACTGTCAAGACTGTAACAGTAATTGAACAAACTGCTAGACATTTTTATGGATTATGCACCATCTGCAACTGGCATATTCCATCTTAGGTTGCAACTCAGGATCGCTGTATTGTTTTTCTGTATTTTATTTGTTTTCTATTAATATGTTTATACATCCAGATCTGGTGCTAGCATCACCACGCTGAAAGCATGGTGCCAAATAATAAACTGATGCTAAACTTTCCCATGGAAGTGCTCAAACCTTTTGCCTACCCTCACTCACAGTGAGGTAGGAAGAGTAACAGTACTTCCCTGCATGGTGGGACTTATTAGACTTGTAGTCTATACTAAGTGGTGAAGTATGAGTGACCACTTGACTGCTGCCCAGGTTTTGGCCTATGAAACAACTAGCACTAAAGCCTGTTCAGTGGTAGCAGTACAATTAAGCTAAAGTGAGAGCAACATGTACACTGGTTGAGAGAGTGAATTCGTGAGTTACTGCCTTTGTCAGTTAATGAATTTGTGAATTAATGAAGGTACGAATTAGGGAGTTATCAGCTAGACCAGTCTGCTGAGAGAGGATTGAGCTCTTGTTTGATTTTTACCTAATGAGATAATGAAATACAGGCTGGTACACAGAGTGCATTGTCCTTTAAATTTGAGAGATCCAAATGAACTGTGGCATGCATGTCATCCAGAATCTGCTACGTGACATTGCTGGCGCTCCACTGACCATTTCTTCCTTTAGCAAGGGATAGGTTTTCATTCAATTGCTTTCTGTCCCCTAAGTATTGCATAGCTATAATAGGACAGAAGTATTTACAGGGAGCTGATATCTGAAACAGTACTGTGGAAATTGTCATTGTACATTGGCAGAAAAAGAAAACTTATTTCTTGTTTTGTCAAGCTCTGATGACAAGCTGTGGCTTGTTTTCTCCTCTCTATACTCCCATAAAATTAAAGATAATAATTTATTGGTGCAGGGAGAAAAGATGAGAGGAATGGAAGAGCTTTGCATTTCTGAACTTCATTTCCTATTTTTGTGCTGGGTGGCTCACTGAGGTATCAGCTTTCACTGAACAAAAAAATTCCTTCCTCTGAGAGACTGGAGTCATGCCATCATACTGCTTCTTGCTTGACAAGAGTATATTAACTTAAATGGTTTGTTTCATCTTCTCCTTATGGTGCCTTTGTATTAACACCAAGTGATGATTAAGAAAGGCCTCTTTTCTATTTTATGCCAGCTTTAAAAGTCATGATCACAGTCATATTGTATGGTAATAAGGTATATAATTTCTACACTTTTTTTTCCCTATCAAAAGAATGAGTTAGTCATATGCTAACCTGCAAACTTCATCTCAGTAGAAATACTGCAGAAAAGCAAAGTCAAACTCTTCATTTCTCATAAGTGTATATCTTTTTTTTTTTTTGCAATAGCCTAAGCCATTCATAATTAATGTTTCTCCTTTTTAAAAAAATGGGGGGTTTTTTGCAGTTAGGTGAATGAAAGCATGTCAGTTTTCTGTGCAGAATAATTTTCCTGAGAGAAATTATATAACTTATCACATTATTTGCAACAAGCTTTTTTTTTTTCTTAGAGTTAATTCTACAGTATCATTGGGGTTTGTGCCAGGACGTGACTGCTCCTGAGCCAGTTTTTCTTCATGTTGTTTGTTGCCAGAGTAAACAGTACAGCCATACTGGACACAGCTGGGAGGGAGCCCCGGATTGGTACCTCTACAACAGCCCTTATGGCTGTTCTGATGTGAATAATCTAAACCATATGAAAGAGTGACCTTGGAACCTATTAACTGGCATTACTGGAAGTGTTCAAGGCCAGGCTGGATGGGGCTTTGAGCAATCTGGTCTAGTGGAAGATACCCTGCCCCGGTATTGGAGTCGGAACTAGAGGTCCCTTCAACCCAAGCCATTCTGTGGTTCTGTGATTCTATGATTCGACTTTGGTCCACATTCTGTGTTAATTGTAACTGACATTAGCTCTTTACTAATGTTACAGTATTTCCCCTCCTACCACTTGGAAATTATCACTGGCAATATCCCATTCCCCACAAAAGGAAGGCCACAGCATTTCACAGCATGCTGCCTCTGATGTAGCCCTTCAGAATGATGCCAAGGGGCCTGCCATGCCCTCATACCATCCCTCACGGTCATGCCAATCTCCCTACCTACATTATGGTGAAAAAGTGCACGCCTGGGAAAGTGAAGCAGCAATGTAATTCTTTCCAGTGTCTTCTCATGCAAGAAATGGTTGACAGCTCAAAATGAGTCATCTATAGACTTCAGGAAATGGCCACCCTCATTGCCATTGATGATGAGGTGCCTAGGGCTGTGTCATTGTGTGTGAGTTCAGTTCTGTTCTTACAGGGAGCCTTATAGTTATAGAATAAGTGTTAGTCTATCAAGCATGTAAAAAACTGGTGAAGTTTCACTTGGCAAAGTGCCCCAGTCAGAGGTGACTTGTCTGGGGGAGCAACCTCCACCACGGCTTTGCCTATCATAGATTTTGTGACCAGGACACATCAGGAGGCAGAAGACTCCAAACTAAGACACAGCAGCACAGCACTCCACACCAACTCTCCTTCCTTGCTCAGGTACAGCCACCTCCATTTCAGATATATCCCTCCCCATGTGAACCTTGTGTACATGTGTGGTTCCACCATAAGGTGTTGCTGTTCCAGGAACCGTGAGGTCAATAGGGAGGGGAAGAAGAAATCTGCCTGGTGCACAGGACCTTCAGGGCCTGATAATGAGGGAAAAGGTGGCTGATACTTGACCATCTTGATCACAGAGGATGGCTCTTGGCTCTATGAAAGGGTGTTAGTTATACCAACCATACCACAGAGGGTGCTAGTCACAAAAGTCTGTGTCACTTTTGAAAAGAGGTTTGGAAATAGTTAAGCCCCACATCATAAGCACCTCTGCCATTGCAAAATGTGACCACATATCTGACCACATTGTGGTCAGAGAGTTTTTTCAGATCATCCTGGACAAGTCAGAAATGCTGACAGCGTAGGAGGACTGTGTCTGGTCTTTTTTCAAAGAAAAGTCTTTAATAGACTATAAACACATTGCCTTCACAGAGGCAAGGTTCCCCCCTCCCTAGCCCTTTGAAAGAGAAATGAAGGATGGCACAGGACATCAGCCTGGTTAGGACAGTCTGAACAACAACAATCTGTGTTAAGAAGTGCAAAAGAAATGGAAAACACAGAAAAAAGGTGACCTGTTCCATTCATCACCCCAGGTAGTATTTTCCCTATATTGTAAACTGAAATTATAGTCAAGGAGTAGGAAGAGTGGGGAAGAAGGGGTGATTCTCACACTGGTGGCAACCATTTTCCATAAGAACCCACCATAACAGTGGTATTAGGTTTTACAGACACAAGGCTGTGGCCACAGCAGCATTAGAGCGACAGCATGAAAATAGCAGCACAAGGAATGCAAGGGGAGGTGCTGCCTGGGCAGCTGAGCAAAGAGTTGCAACAGCTCTGAATGTCAAAAGGCCACCGACCTGCAGATAGAAGTCATAGCAATATAATTTGGTTAGGTGTTGGCAGCCTCTGGTGAAGCACCTACAGGCTGTGTCACAGGTTTTTTTCTCCCAAGGCACACCTGGGCTTCAGGAAGCTCACACTGAGTAGTATTGGTGATCGGAGATTAGGCAATGCTGGGCTATGATGGCCCAGAGTGGGAGGACTGAACAGTTGGGACCCCTCCACAGTGACCACGTTTTTCAAATCAACTTTGTTGAGTGGTGTGGATGTTGAAATTAAGCTAACACAGAGCAGAGGCAGCTTTTGATGAGTGAGCTCCTTGGCAGCAGCTGCTTGTAAGCAGCTTGTTATCAGTGAAAAAATTGCAGATGGTACCTGGAACACTATAATGCTTGTCAGTATTCAAATTGTACCTCAACTACACTTTTTGTGACCCAAGATTAATTGCATTCTACTTCATTTTTTTCTTTTAAATGAAGGTGCTCCATTACTCCTTTGTTTCAGCTGCTGCAGATTTTAATTTGTACAGTATGAAATCATCTGGAAGAGGTCTACTGCTCTCTGTTTAAAAGATTCAAGCACAAAAGCTCCAGCTGACATAGCAAAATGATCAGGTATAAGGATATATTTATTTTTGGTTTGCACAAAAGCAAGAACTCAACTTTCTGTTCAGCTTTAAAACTATGCCTTCTGTTCAATACACAAAGTTTCTATATATTAACATTTTCCTATTTTTTCTGTCTATGCAAGTTAGTGTAATAAAAAATAAACTACCTTCTCTTACTTGTCAAGAACTGTTCAATTTTTTGACCAACACCGAAGTAACAAATTCCCCAGGAATTGTGTTTGGGTTGCACTTAAAAAACACGTATAATCTTTAGTTGCCAACTCTAAAAGCTTGGGGGAAATGGACATAAATCCAAAATTTCTCAAAATTATCTCAAAGTAAGGTAGGAATTTGGAAGACTGTAAGGCTTTCTTGAAGTTGCTGTTGCCCACTCTTTTTTTTGGGGATGAAACTGAGCCTGCCCACACCAGAAGATCTGGATCACGGGATTCTCTCCAGGAAACACATTTATAAAAGCCTTAATGATAACTGCTGTCAGAGTTCTGAAATATTTGTAATGAATCATTCAGTGCTACATATTGGCCTCCCCTTCTCTCACTGAGTCATAATTTTCAGTAGGAGTAAGCATGGGCAAAATGAAATTTTATGAGCTTCTTTCTCCTTTCTCTGACAACTGGTCTACTGAACATAAGAACTAATTAAAGGGCTGCTAACAGGAATTGAATTTAGCTATGAGAAAAGAGCAGCTATCATCAACTGCAGTGGTAATTGCAATAATGAGAACGTAGAGGAAAGGCCCTCAGTGCCAGATACAATATAAGGATAAATCTCGGGTGTCAAGGTTCAAAATTACAGATAAGAAAACATCTGCTCAGTTGCTAACTGAACTTGAAAACATTTGAAATTCACCATTCATCTCCCAGAGAAGCTTGTAAGTTCTATATATGCTACAACTGAAGTTCTGCTAAAATAGATCCTTGCTAAGTTGGGATGCTGAAACTGGACAGAACAGCAGTGAAGTCCCAAGCTATGCCCAGTTTTCCATCGGACAGTGATGTCAGTGTCCATCCTTCTGTTATGAACCTGTGGCTTGCACACTCATTTGGTCTGTTGAGGGTTTACTTGGTCCAGGAAAGTAGCTACATATAGAGTATCCTATGTAATCTTTAAATCAGCCAGGAGGACCAAACATGTCCTGGAGGGCATCAGGCAAACCATCACCAGCCGGTCGAGGGAGGGGATTGTCCAGCTCTGCTCTTCACTGGTGCGGCCTCATCTTTAATATTGTGTGCAGTTTTGGGTACTGCAATATAAGAAAGATATTAAGCTCTTAGAGACCATCTGAAGGAGGTCAGTGAAGATGGTGAAGGGCCTTGAGGAGAAGCCGTATGAGGAGTGGCTGAGGTCACTTGGTCTTTTCGGCCTGGAGAAGAGGAAACTGAGGGGAGACCTTCTTGCAGTCCTCAACATCCTCACAAGGGGAAGCAGAGGGTCAGGTACCGATTTCTTCACTCTCATGACCAGTGACAGGACCCAAGGGAATGGCATGAAGCTAAGTCAAGGGAGGTTAGGTTAAATAACAGGAAAAGGTTTTTCACCCAGGGAATGGTCAGGCACTGGAAGAGACTCCTCAGAGAAGTGGTCACATCACCAAGTCTGAGTTCAAAAAGCATTTGGACAACACTCTCAGGCACATGGTGTGATTCTTGGGGTGTCCTGTGAAGGACCAGGAGTTGAACTCGATCCTGATAAGTCCCTTCCAATTCAGCATATTCTATGAGTCTATGATTCTACCAGACAATAATGCCAAATTCATGGAGACAAGAGGACAACAAGTAAGAATAGCCCCAAGTCTGCGGATCTCTAAGATAATTTTATTTCTGCTTTAGCAGAGATCAGAATCGAGAAGTCCCACTAATAGGCAAATGACCTTGGGAGGAAGTTGCAGGCCTTCAGCCTTGCTTGTTTCAGAACCACTGAATCAGTGCTCTAACTGCAGCTATGGAAGAGGTGTTCAGAAGCAGTACTGGCATTTTCAGTAAACCCTCTGGAAAGAAAAATGGGGAAAAAATGCATTGCTCTTCTGCAACAACTCAGGTGTCTTATGCTATTCATGGAGAAAGGTTGTTCATTCTATTATTAACTTCAGTTTCCTGGTCAATATGCTTGATTTGGGGCTATTTTGTGTGTCTATTTTGGGGCTATTTTATTACGTGTCTAATCGTCCTCATGCAATGCACAGGAGTTACAAGTATATAAGTCTGGCAGTTTATATTCCTAGGGAGGTTTATTGCATCTAAATCCAAACTCCTAGAGCCATAGTCTCATTTTGTTGCCTTTTTGTAATCTTCAGAGTCTGGAATGCATCATTTAGTAGCATTAAAGATCTGAGTATACTGCATCTCTGTATTATCTTCAAAATGTTTGTGTACTCTCAGGCAAACAAGAAGGGAAAATAAAAGACACTGTAAAATTTCCAACTGCTTCTAAAATAGCATCCTGTAAGAGCTGGTAAAAAAAATGGAGAACAAAAAAATGCCAGTAAATTCTCTGTGGTGACTCACAATTGGGAAGGTTTTTAGAAATTGTTCAGATCCTGTTTTTCTTTTGTCATGTTCAAGTAAAATATTTTTAATAAAATGCTTGCACTGACTCCAAAAAATGAAAATCTGTCCTTTACCTTTTCCATGCACCCCTGGAGCCTTGATTAAGAATAGTCTCTGATACATCAGCATAGTTTAGATCCATGGACAGGAGCTAAGGAAATAGCTGTGTTGAGATGTTGAGTAAACATGCACATTCTATTGCTCATATTTAGACAGTGCTGTTCCTGCCTTGGCTTGAAGGAATAAGCATGATATATATACATGGCAAAGTCTGAAAGATTGAACCTCAGACTCATGAAATTGTCATTCATCTGTAGTACTGTGCAAGTGTTTTACAGCAAACTAGAATTGTATCAAAGGACCATCTCCTGTGCAAAGTACTGATTGGCTTACATCAGCTGTATATGTCAAAAACAGATACACAACTGGAATGGGTTGCTCAAAGGGGATGTGGAATTCAAAACATAACTGGAGAAGATCCTGAGCAACTTGATCTAAGCTGACCCATCTCTGGAGGCTGGCAGTGGAGGAATAGATGACTTCCAGACGTCTCTTCCAAGAATTATTGTTCTATGAACTTCTCAACTGTTGTAACAATCTGGTGGAACAGGAGAGCAACAGGCAAGAGATTTTGTACCAGTGAGAACAAAATGATGGTCCTGAGCTCTTTCTAGATCATTTTAAGCTATCCTAAAATAACACTCCTGGATGGCAACTAGTTTCTATCAAGGCAGCTGGATGGGCAGGAGCAAGATCTGAGGTCTGTCTGCACCTGCTGGTGTTGGTTATATCTGCAAAACTTTGAGCATCACAACAGAATGATTGCACTCATGTAAGTGGTGAAGCCAAACATTTAGAAGGCACATCTGAAATTCATCTTGCCCCAAGCCCTGCTGTGAGCAGAAGAATTTCAAAGTTAAGGTTCATGTAACTTCAATGTGTTTTATATGAAGGAGATCCTCAAGTTAAAAGGAAGAAAATCAGAAATGATATTCATCTCTCATCTTTAAATATGGCAATGAAATTTAGAATGGCTCCACATATTTTGCTACTTACCCTAGCACACTGAAATTGTCACAGCACCGAGCCTGCCAGAGTTCAAGAAGCATTTGGACGATACTCAGGCACATGGTGTGACTCTTGGGGATGGTCCTGACCAGGGCCAGGAGTTGGACTTGATGATTCTTGAGAGTCCCTTCCATCTCAGCATATTCTGTGATTCTGTGAAAAAATACAAATAAATATTGAGTAACAGACTAGAAATCACTTGCTGTGACTAATGAGATAATAGATCATATCTAAGTTACTACTGACATTTGATAGGTCTCATTTTTAGTTTGATTAACAGAATGTGTCTATATCAGGAATGATCAATTCTAATGGAAATATGGGCCAACAAAGAACCTGAAATATTTCCATGAGTCTAAGTATTAGAGACATTACAAATTAAGAATATTTAATATTAACTATCAAGAACTACAGATAAAAGTCTAGCTAAAAATTAAATGTTGAAATAATGAAGAAACTTCTGGGATTATGAGCTATAAATCTAAGATTAGTATGTTATTTGAATAATTTTGTACCTGAATTAATTTCAAAAATATTGCTTCTTCTTTTGGAACAAAGTCTGCATTTGGGAACAAATCAGACTCTAGTTCTGGGCAAGTTAAAACCTCTGTGAGTTCTAATGTTACTGTTTAACAGCTGTTGAATAATTTATAGAATGACATTTTCTTTGTTTACATCTAAAAATAGTACTAGTAATTCAATAGCAACCATAACTATTTTCATTCAAAATATCAATTATGCCCTTTCTGCAAAGGAACCTTATCTGTCTTTGTACTTGATCAGTAGAAAAAGTATCTAGACGGTCTCTTTGGGTGTAGAAGTTCAGAAGAGGGTCTTTCAGATGGACTTTGGGAAGCCAAGAGCCTAATAAGTACACACAGTCCTGTGTTGGGTTTCCTTCCATTAGCAAAGAAACTGATCGTAGAATCACTTCTTTCATACGCTCCTCTTTTTCAGTAAAGACTGTTCAAAAGCTAAACTTTTCCCAAATATACTGGGAACTAACAACTAAGAGTTTCCTTGTCCATTGTACAAAATATTCTTGATCAGTGCTGCTGAAGGAGCTCTTTCCCCACAGTTCTAGCAGTTCGTTGGCTGTTTCCTTAGCTTTGTCCTTGCTGATGACAAGTGCTTATGGCACTTTGGTACTGCACTGGGACACTTTTGAGGCAGCTGGCTGAGAGCATTCTTCCTGCTGACCATGCTGATGGAAAGGATGATTAGATTGCTCTGCACATTGCTAGGTCAGTGCAGGACACAGGAAACCATAGCTAAGCAGGTTTCCAAGTACCTGGAGAATGGAAATTATAAGTACAACTATACTTCAAGGAAACTTCTTTACTCCTGTCATTAATTTTTTGCATCTTTTGCTCGTATGACTCCTGTTTTTATCTTCTTGATGAATACCGTTATGCTCCATAACAGACAAGGTTGGGGAATTTAATATAGCAAAATTCTATGAAATTTCTTTAAAGCAAATTTTATTGGTGTGGTACAGTATGGGTACAGTACAAGTTTCTCTTCTGTGAGTCGGAAGCTCATGTGAGTCATCCATTATTTCAAAGGCAGTCCCAAGGGCTCAGTCAAGGAAATATTTGGGCACCATTTAGTGCTGCTCCATCCTTTGAGTCCTAGATGAGACAAAACCAGTAAAAAGGAATAAAGCAAATGAGTGCCCTTGGACTGAATAAAATGGCATGCATTTATATATTTTCTTTATTATCTTGAATGTTAATGATTCTACTGAGAATGAGATTCCCTTTACATTTGTAATTATAAAGGAGAGCAGATGGTGAGGGCTTAGCTTAAAGTGTTAATTAAAATAGCTTACACAGCCAAGCCTCTGCTTGAATAAAGTACATCAGGAAGATATAAGACATGAGTGAGTGCCTTATTCTAGTGAATTATTCTTAAATAAAGCTATCTTGGGGCAAATACATCAGAGATACTTAACATCGTGACAGTGAAATCTCTTCCTCTCAAGTTCATGAAACAAGTGCTAGATGACATGTTCTAAGTGTATGTCTCTGGAAGTGAAGTCTAGGTTCATAGGTGGATTTGTATATCTGACTGTCTTAGTAGATACTCAAATAAATGGATCTATACATTTGTTGGCAGGCACGTGCAGGATCACTTCTGTGTGGGTTGTGCAAAACTGGAGGAATGCCAATACACCTTTGGGATTCATCTTGTTAATTCATACAGGTGACTCACAAGACAATTGGTTCAGAGATAGTGCCTAAGCCTCCCACCTCTGTAAAAACCAGTCTGAGGGGGTTTGCTGTCAGTCTGCAATACTCCGCTGTTGGAAGAACTCAGCTTGGTTACAGAACACACAGTTTTAGATGCCTTTTTTTTTCTTGATTTTAGACAGAGGTCCGTAAGTCCTCAGCAGCAGCTTATCATACCCACCTAGATATTTTGTAATGAAATATGAAGTTGTTCACTGGAGCAAGGACCAGAAGCCAGTTGCCTATATTTCCTCTGAACTGATCACTGGATTAGTCATATATAAAAACTTTTTTCTCATTTTGTTCTACATTTTATTTGAGCTGTAAAAAAATCAAAGGCAAAGAGAGGAATAACATTTCTGCTTCTCCTTCCTCCCTTGGCATTCTGAAGTGCTAAACTGGTCACATTGGAAACAATGAAGATTGTGACTGGACTGCCCTCTTCAGTTCATTTTTGTACTTTAAACAGTTTTGAGCTGTGGGTTAAGAGTTTGGAAAATGTATAGTAACATTGGTGTGTGCCATCTTTATTGTGACATCTCAAGGGGAAAATTCTTACCCAGACAGATACTGTAAGCCTATGTATAGAGTTCTGCTTTTTAAATTATAAAAGGTGGGGAAGAACAGTATCTCTGTCAATTTTTTACATCACTTATATATGGTAGGTCTTGACAGTAAGACAGAAAATGTTGAAGATCATCTGGTATGAAAACAAGATGTCAAATGCTTTAACTGCTTTTTCTTAAGGGCTCAAGCTCCCAGACCCTTTTCTTTACTGAAAGGTTACAGAAATAGCTTGTGGTTTGTCCTTCCAGTTACAAAATTGTTCTTATACCTTGGCTTGCTTAAAAATATGGCCAGGTACAGTCTGGAAATGTAACCACTTAAATAGCTTCATAAATATAGGTGCTTACTGATCCATATGTGAAATACTCATTTCTTTGAAGGTTTCTTCCCTGTCCTTTTCTCGTTGTTTGCACAAAAGATTGTTGTTATTATTATTGAATGTCCGGTAGAGATTCATATGCCAAAGAGATTACTCCTTTCTGGGCAGGGTTCTCCTGTCATCCGCCCTTTTTACTTGATGTCATTGCATGCTCGTTTGTCCTGAAGTGCTAAATAATTCAGGATGATTGAAAGTTGAACTATGCTAAATGCTTCCATTTGGTCCCTGAGCACAAGACAACCAAGGAGTCAACAAATTCCAGGACAGAAACTTCAATGACTTGTGGCATTATGGTAGATCCCAAATGCATCTTGGCCTCATGGAAGTTGGAAGGTGATATGGAAGAGGTGGCTGTGGATCATAGTGAAAGACAAGTGGAAGAAGCACAAGAGAGGAAGCATTTTTTCTGACTGAGCATTGCAAAGCAATTTTATTGTTTGAAAACAGTTTACCTGAATTATCTTGTGAAAAATACTATTCAGAGTGTATGCAAGATGGAGAGCTGCATTTTCCCTCCAGGCTCTTTTCTTTTGGCTGACGTGCTTTGTCCAAATGCTTTGATGTTGCTGTTCTTACAGTGTTCACCCTCCTGTAACAAGTTGCAATTAGGAATAGCTTATGCTGTATTTTGTCTGAACTCTAAGAATGCCTTTTAGATGCTGCAACTATTCTCAGAAAGTAGTGTAGATTTCAGATTTTGATAGGATTTTATAATGAGGGAGTATAAATTGGAAGCCCCTTCTGTTTTAAAAAATCTCTCTACCAGACTCAAAGTTTAAACAATGTGTTTTTGCAACAAAGTCAACTATCCAGCAGGAGGAGAATATTTTGCCCTGAGCATTTTAGATACTGGAAGGTGGCTATTTGTCCTCTGTCAGTTCCTACTGCATGCTCTCATTCCCAAAAGACAGTCCCTATTGTCTCTTTCAACTGCAAGCAGGAATTTAACTACTGCCATTTTAGTAGCTTCTAAGTTTAAACAAATCTCTCCTACCAGGTATTCTAAACATTGAAGACTGCTCAGAGAAAATTAAGTATTGCAAGGAAAAAATCTGTGATAACTTGATGTGAATACATTTTGTAGACTATGTGATTTTTTTTCTCCCCGTTCTACAGAAATAAATAAACTAACAAAAAGTCACTTCAGACCAGTACTACATAGAAAAATTGATGTGTGAACTAGCTGTTAAGCAGATTCTTCCTAAATTTCACCACATGTTTCTGTTTCACTTTATAATGGAAAGTATACAGTATTTAAAATTGCTTTGTAAGTTACAGTTCATTGCAGAGTTTATTCAGTTGTTGTTCCATGCCATTACTTAGCACCCAGTGATAGCATGGTTCATGCAGGCTTAACATGGAAAGGGTTCTTCCCCCTCCTCTGTTTAGTGAGAACCTAAACCTGCACAATACTCTGACTTCTCTGTCTGATCTCTGCAATGTCATGTGCAAGTCTAGGATGACATAAAGAAACAAAACTACCCTCCATAGCCCTTGTCTCCTCACTGCCTAAAGCAGACATCAGAATCAAGTCATCTTGTTATGAATGAAAGTAAAAATTAAATCTAACTGTAGACTTTGGCTTAAATCACACACATCCTGTCTCTGTGTCCAGTTCTGGGCCCCTCAGTTC
>VZRE01004529.1:0-22291 GCA_013396775.1 Cephalopterus ornatus
GCAGGATCACTCTCGAGGAGAAGAGGCAATGCAGAAAGAGCTGTGTCCTTTCAGTACCACCTGGAGAGCCATTCTGCTGTGCCTTTTGCAACCGGACGTGTCTATCTCGCATTGGCCTTTTTAGCCATCAGCGCGCTTGTAGCAAGCGTGGGTAGAGTCCTTCACAAATCTTTGTTCGCGAAGCCTAGCCATGATGATGATGATGATTGCCCATCCATACTCGAAGGATGACTAAATGTCTTTAAAACTCTGAGAATGGAATAGGAACCATATTTCATTGATTTTTTTTTTCCCCCTTCCATTTCTTCTGCTTCTTTTTTCCTGCTTCGACTTTCTAGGTCTCAGACAGCACACACCCCACACTACTCCTTGTCAGAAAACCAAACGACTTGAACTCATATAACAGACAGCTGTGATCTAGTGGCCTATCTCCTTTCAGTTGGTTTGTGGGTTCTGTGGGGGCTTTTGTTCCTCCCAGTTCTGACCTGAGAAAAAGGGTGCCCTGGACAGGTATTTATTGTCTCTCCACATTGTGTGTTCTCAGCTCTTTTGGTGGTGCTTAGCATATGAATCATCCTGTGGACTTTTTGAGAAAACAAATCGGTACCTAAGGAGTGCATCCACATTGTCTTGTAATGCAGGAGGCTAGCATTCACTGCTAATCACTAGCAGTAGATCTTTGGGATAAACTGGAATTTAGAGTGCTGTAAAGTACGGTAAAGACATAGCCAATCTGTTTAAAGATGCAGCTAATTTGTTTAAAGATGGCCAAGTCAGTTCCTTTATATTCTATGATTTCTATAAAGCTCCAGTTCTGTGATGTCATCAGTTGTGAAAACTGCTGACACAAAGGAGTTTGGTCTAGGTAATGGCAGCAGGCCCATAGAATTCTGTCCAATGGGATCTTTATCACATTTAAATCAATATGCTTAAAAGAACATACTTATGATTGTACTAAAAATTAATTTCTGCCGTTAATCTCTGCCCTTGTCTTAATTCTTCAGCTTTGGGAGAATGGAGCAGCTACCTCTTGATCATTAAAGTTAGGACATGATTCTGATTTACCTGTGTGAAAAATATTACAATTTGTTGTTGCTAAATTAAAAAGAGTTAATTGCTTTCCTGTGTTCATTTATATTAAGGAGATCATTTCCTGATAGAATTTGCTGACAGTTCTAAAATGTAAATGCATAGCATGTACTATTTTTGTGTCTCTATTTTATAGCATGGTTATATTTTATTCATTTAATTAAATACAAAATATGAGTAATTTATTATTTCAATACTAGATCTTTCAGCTGCAGAGTTGGGATCTGTACAAAATGTTTTTGCTATAGTAGAGATAAGAGGAAAGGTGTTTTTTCAACCTTTAAAACTGGACTAGGTTGAGTTACTATAGTGACAGGTGAAGCTTCACCTGGATATTACTACCATTTTGAATGCTTATTCCTTTGGTAGTCACTTCCATGCTTTTTGTGGAAGCTACTTGTTTTAAGGAGTGTTATTCCCATGGCAGTAATAAAGTGGTACTGCAGAGGTTACATCTGTGAGATGAATGGGGCTCAGCAACTTCAGCTGGAATTTGACAGAATGGAAACTGGCCCCAGGATGCTGTCTGTGCCAGTCTGGAGAATTAGTTTTATTTTCATGTCAGAAAAGTTACTTAATTAAAACCAACTTGAAATGATTTAACCCTGCTTGAAGACATGCATTTAATTTAATGTACTATTAAGTACCAGACACTGAATCTGATTTATTCTTATTTTTTACTATTTTATGTAGTATGTACATGCTTTAGGCATAACATCCCTCAGGAGACAGAGAACAAAACCTTCACAGCTTCCAACACTACAGGGGAGAAATGGGCCCCACAAAGTTGCAGCCCTGGTGGTAGAAGGAGTAGTCTGATGAATTCTAGTGGCAGCAGCATCACTGGCTGTAAAACCCTGAGTTCAGAAGCTGTAAATGCATTAGGCAAGTGCTGTATACTTTCACTAATTTATCACAGCACAATCTATTATGCATCTCCTTTTCCTTGGATGACATCGCCTTCTAGCAACATCAGCACAAATATTTGGAAGAAGATAGAGAAACATATGGCTTGCAGTCCTTCACTGACAAATTGCTTCAGCAGAAAGCCTGCCTTTTCATTTACCTTCCCAGCCAATGCTCAGATTTAATCACAGCAACCAAGTACCACTGCTGTGCCATATGGAGGCAGAGCTAAGTGTGTTAACAGAAATTTAAACACATGCAGGGACAGTCACAGGAATTATGAGACCTGGGAGTGTACATTTAATAGTAAAGACCGGAACACTTGACAGAAAAGAGAGGAAAAAGTTGTGCATTTCCTGAATCTTACTCTTTCCAAGTCACTCTCTCTTTTGTCTTAAGCTTTTACCTCATATGCTCCTTCATGTATCACTGTGCTCCATGTGCTACTTGAGAGAGCAGGCAGCAGCAACACTGAGAATGTAGTCCTGATCTCGCTGAAATCAGTGGCAAGACTCCAGTGGACTAGGATAAGCCAAAATTTCTCTTTTAATATAGATTCAATTCTATGAAAACTGTTAGCTTGAAGCAAAAACAAACCCAAACCCCGTCCTACTGTCTTTCTAAATATTACAGGAATATGCCACAACTGGATCACTATTCTCCAGTTACTTGCCATTATGAGGAATTATTGGATTAGACTGTGCTTTGGGTTTCCAGATCTAAAGGAATTGTCTTGGCAGCTTTGCTGTGTCTCCACTTTAATCAATTATATAATCAAATGTCCTTCCTCCTCCAGTGTTCTGTAGACCTCTCTTGAAATAATTAGTACAGATTTAACGGATTCTAGCTGTCCTCAGTGAACATATAACTCGAAAATCTCATTACTACTCTTGAAGAATATTCAAATAGGGCTATTTAAAAGACAGGCTTAAGTCCAATTTGGACAGTTAATAAATTCTTTTCAGACCTCATGAGAGTGAGTTAAGGTAAGATTCATCTTATCTGACTTTAGCCATCCATAGTTTAGATGTCTCCAACCTGCCTTTGCTACCTGATGCCGGAGAGGAGGGCAGAAATAGACAGTTGTAAAGCACATCAGTAATCTGACCTGTTTCACTCTTCTACTTTAGAATGCGATGAATTGTTCCCTGAAAGTACCAGTGACTTTCCAATGACTGGAGAGGGAGCTTAAAAAAGTAAATATCTATATTGTAAATATGTCTAGTTAAGTGAAATTCATTCCCTCTGGGATCATCTTTCATCTTCCTTCAGGACATCTCAAATTCCTCAGAGCTTTTGAGGAACAATTTCAGTTCCCACCATACTTTCCAACTGCTGTACCATGCCTAGGCGGCCCAACAGAGTTGAAATCAAAGCTCTGATCCCTGCTAGTTGACCTTGGAAAAGATATGCAGTAGACATGGTAGGAATTGGGTAGCCTTTATCACAAGTGGTTAATAAGTTGAAAAGAATAGATACAAAAGATAATCAACTAATTTAAAGATTTGTGGAGACATGCAAATATGTGCCTAATCTAAAAATGGAAAATAGAATTTTAAATACACTGCTGGGGTTTTGACACTAGATGGCAACAATATACATTAGAAATATTGGATTGTCAACCTGTAAAAGTAAACATTACTCAAGGAATTGAATGAAGGACAATCACAGAAATTATTTTAGAACAGATTTTGCATGAAATTAGAAAAAAATAAAGCATGCTTAGAGTACTGTATGTGTTTGCTTTCAAGATATAGAACCTAGAGAAACTGATATAATTCTAGTAGAAATAGATTTAAATCTAATAGAAAAGCTTACATGTACTCTGAGTTAGAATCTGCCCTTCCATGAAAGAGTATTTATTAGAGGTTCATCAATCTAAACAAGTAAATGTTGTTTTTACTTGGCTGAATGCTTATAGAGTCTGATGGTCACAGGCCCCACCCTTTTGCTCCTCAACTTCCTAAACAAATTGGTCTATTTGTAGAGTTTGAGAGCAGTTTCCTTTTATCATATAATACATTTGTAGAATATAAGAATCAGGTTTTCATCCAGGTCTACAAGACAGCTGTGTTGCATGACTCATTTAATTGAAAAAAAAAAAGACTGAAAGATTGCAAAGAGATGAAATTCTGGTGTTAGTTTGGGAGGAGATATCACAGCTGCACTTCTCCTTTCCCAGTGGTCTAAATCTTTTGGTTTGGTTGGCATCATTAGCCAGTGCAGAGGAACAGAAGGATGTGAATTTTGATGCTGGCAGTTCCTTTTAATTTCCTGATTTATTTGAGAAACCATGAGATAGCGTGAATATATTTGTATGGGACTTCCTACCTGCTCAGGGAAACAGTCCCAGTCCTCACTGTTAATTGGTTTAGGATATTTTTTCTCGATATATCTTTTTTATTGCCAGGTTCCCAATGGTGTCATTTAACATCCCACAAGAGCAGTTGAGAACTAATGTTCTGTGATATCATAATACAACTTCTACAGTAAATAGGAACATTGGACTTCTAAAGAGTGGACCTCTAAAGGGTTAAAAAATGTGGAGTAAAGTTCCTAGACTATTCATGAATATATGGTCCTTTTATTATTGCTACCATTTCGAAAAAAAAAATCCCATTTCTTTTGTACACTATTTTTCTAGGCTATGGATGAGTTACCTGAAAAGCAAAGTGGACATTGACTGAGTCAGCATGCTTCAGAGTTTTCTGCAGGACTAAAACCACAGTAGTACTCATGGTTTCACAATAAAAGAATATAAAGAGATCTTTTTTAGGGGTTAGAGTGAGAATTACCTGCCCTTTTTTTTTTTTTTTTTTGGTATTAAATCATACAGTAGAANTAAAATCATACAGTAGAAGTTTGGAACATAGGCACTAAAGCTATCTTCCCGACTGCAAGAGCTGCATCCATATTGTCTTTTAAGTGGACTCTTTCTTCCACCTTTAAGCAGAAGCTCACTAAGCATCCACATTATCTATATTCAGGTCTGTGCTATGGTTGGATAGAGTGTGTATCCAGGATTTAGGTTCTGAGTTTGCCAGTAGGTATTTCTGCAGAGAGAAATTCTGTACCATCAAGCACGTGCAAACATTTAACCCAGTCTCAGAGGTTCAAAATCCACAGGACAACTTTCAGTTCTCATGTGACTTTGAGGTGAGGTATGTCCTAAGGGAAATATTTTTGAAGGAGAGAAACAATGACCTTTCTTTACTGTTAGGTGAATATGGTAACTACATATTTCACAGATGTGGAGTATGAGGCAGAAAGATTAAGTGAACTGCTCAAGGCTATAAAGAAAATTTTGTATCAGAGCCCAGATCAGAAGGGAGGAACTGCTGACTCCCAGTGCTATGTAAGATATCTCTCTCTTTTAAAATAGGCCTATGAATCATCCTAAAAGCCAACAGTAATGCTTTATGAGTCTCAGCACTGCAGATGCTATTAGTACTGTTGAGAAAGACGGGACTTCTTTATCAATGTGCAGCAATAATCATTCTTAACTCTTATAAGCATTTATAAATATTCAAAGCATTCACAATCTAAATCCAGCAAAACACATTGTGTGTCAACCTTGCCTTCCCAGGACTAAAAAAATCCTATTATTGTTATTGGTTTTCAAAATGCAGTTTCCAAACCCTGTGAAAATGACTTTGCAGTCATGTCCACTTCCTGACAATGCCTTTCTTTTCCTTCCTTAGGAGGGATTTATAAGATATTGTAAGCTTCTTGGTAGCAGCACAGATAGGGAAAAAAAAATCCAAATATGAACTTCTGTCTATCAGGACATATCTTCATTTGATTCTGAATGATAATACCTGCTTATTTTCCGTCCTCTTTCAGATATGAACAATTTCATTGTCCCTGTCTGGTAAATAAGGTGTCTGCATAGGAGGCATTTTATTGTGCTGCAGCTTGCAGAGAATATTCCAGTTCCCAAACCTTGCAGGGTGTAACTGGCTTTCCAAGACTATGTTTTGGGACCTAAGGACTTGGACTGTAATCACAGAATAGTCAGAGTTGGAAGTGGCCTCTGGGGATTATCTAGTCCAATCCCCCTGCCAAAGCAGGGTCACCTAGAGCAGGTTACCCAGGAATGTGCCCAGGTGGGTTTTGAATGTCTCCAGAGAGAGAGACTCCACGACCTCCCTGGGTAGCCCATTCCAGTACTTTGCCACCCTCAGTGTAAAGAAGTTCTTCCTCAAGTTGAGGTGAAACTTTCTGTGTTTTAGTTTATGGCCATTGCTCCTTGTCCTGTCACTGGGCACCACTGAAAAGAATCTGGCACCATCCTCTTGACACACATCTTTTGAGATATTTATATATTTTAATGAGATCCCCACTCAGTGTTCTCTAGACTAAACAGGCCCAGCTCCTGCAGTCTCTCCCCATAAGAGAGATGGTCCAGATCCCTAATCATCTTTGTGGCTGCTGGACCCCCTCCAGTAGCTCCTTGTCTTTCTTGAACTGTGTAGACCAATCAAACACAATACTCCAGATGTGGCTAGGAGGAGACCCGTGAAAATCTTTTTGCTTCAGTTGCTTTCTCATCAGTTAAGATCAGTTATCACTTTGGTTGATAGTCTCTAGGCCAGGTGAATTTGAAGCCAAAAGGCACACTTCTTTAGGTCACTTACTGGAGAAAATCAGGAGTAACTCCAGTGAATGGTGCCACAGGGGGTGTGAGGAGGAAACAGGGCAGAAATGTTACGGGACAGATTCCCCAAAGAGTCAGTCACTCACCTGACTACTGAATTACTTGGTCTTCTATCTCCATTTGAGCATGACAAACTTGGCAATTCCAGATTAGAAGGCAAATTTCCAATGTGTATGGGATGCGATGGTAGACCCCAAGTAATCCATAGCTCTGTAACAGTCAAAACCAGACAGCTCAAAGGGGCTTGGAGACATCTCAGTCTCAGCCTAGCACAGAAAAGGCTCTGAAAGTGTGGTGCTATCTGATATTTTCTCTGAGTCATGAAGACAATTATTGCTATACAGGTGCAAGCCTGAACCTTTATAGGTTATGCATCTTTATAGGTTATGGGGGAGATTTGCGTACTTGGGTGTGAAATGCACTAAAGTAACTTGAAGAGGGAAACACTACGACGTTGCACACACTCTCACTCAAAAGCAGCTAGTAAGCATAAAAGGGATCTAGTAAGAAGTCATGAGTGAGCTCTGAAATGATGCTGTTAATTGTTGTGGTGTCTGATGTCTCAGACAAACATCCCACCATGTTCTCTCATCTGGAAACAAAAATGAGCTTTAGTGGGTTTTCACTTGACTTGCAGACATGAGCTCATGCAGATACATAACAAGAAAATCTGTACAGACTTGTTTATGCACAAATAACATAGCTCATTAGCTTGAGCTCCTCAGAAAATAGCTTTCAGTTAATTGAGATTTTTTTTAATCATAACTTATAACTAAAATTAAATGTTGCATCTCAAGACTACTTTCACAACCAAGAGATATGTAATACTATTTTTCCTTAATCAATTAGTAGTATTTAGCCACCTGCATAACACTTTGAAACTATCACTCTTTGCATTTATCATACATATAATGTCATATTTCCTTCTTCATTTGGCAGTTATCTCACAGATATCACAGATTATCACTAGTGATAGTCTGGAAAATACATAGCTAAGAGGGAGGCAGGAATCACAGAGAAATTCTATGGAAAAAAGCCCCAAAACAGAAAACAAAAGAAGCAAAAATGATAAGCAAAAGATTTAGTGGTCTTAAGCTTGAGACCAGCTTTTTTTGTTCCAGAAGTAACCCCTGCCTTATTCACTAGAGACCTTCTTATTCCCTCAGGAAATGAGACTACTACAGATAAGAGCCTCCTTCAGTATTCTGCCTTGATTTGATCCTCAGACATATTAGGAAGAACTCTATGTGGTGTGTAATTAAACATTGTACTAAAGCACACATAGAAGAGAGCTTAATAATGTTTTCCACATGATGTGGAAACAGATGTGTCCACATGAAACAGATATGTCACTCTGTTGGTACTGCTTTTCTTACTCTCGGCAACACTTGCTATGACAGGCACTCTTTTCCATGAGAGTCAAAGCACTAAAATAGTTTGATTCTTGCTGGATTTTTATTGTACAACTCTGATGAACAGGATTCCTCTGTTGCTCAATCTATGGTTTCATCTTTGTCCATCCAAACTCTTGCATTAAGGAAAAATCTTAAATGTCCTTTAAAAGAACCTGTACTCCTTTCCTTGTCTCAAAAACATGGGGACATGTTGTTTACTTCATGCTGTTTGCACTGCTGAACTATGGCTTACTGTAACTGTCAGCATGTAGTAAAGTATTTTCAAAGCATTTTTCTAAATCTCTTTGTGATTTGATTCAAACAGAGAAGCCAAAAGAGATTAGACACAAACATGGTGAGATTACAAGACCCACCTATTTGCAAAGGCTTCCTATCCTTGCGAATAAATATGAGGAAAGCAAAAATAAGGCAGTATTTCTTTGAATAAGTGATGATTCAGGAGCCAAGTCTCTGGTGAGTTTGATTTATAGAAGTCATGGTGAAAATCCATCAGCTTGTACCTTAAAAATAAACGTAGAAAAAAGCAGGATAACAGAAATAAGATTGACTATGACAGATATCAATTCCAATCTTAAATTTGCAGTGTCTACAGGCTTCATTCCATTTTCTTGTATAAGCTCAGTGGTTTTCTCTTGACTATTAAATGAAATTTCAAATTAACATACCTTTTTGATGATACCGTTAGCATACCTGTGAAAGGGTTTTTAACCTTTTAAACCTTTTTTAACCTTTTTAACCTTTTCATTTTTTTAACATAGTTCTACACAGAATAATGCAAGTCCTATAGTATTAGTGATAATTTTCATATTTTTCTTGTTTGTTTTGTTTGGAGATTTTTATGTGACAGTGGTAGATGAAAATGAGAGGTAAATTCACATCATGTGGAGATATTATATAGTTGTGAAGCAGGTTATTAACGAAACCTTTCACCATTACCCATTAAGCCACTAAACATCTCTTATTTAATTTCTGAAGTTTTAAATTCTGAAATTGTAAGTCCAAGAGAAGGATTCCTTCTGAATGTGCCTGTACAAAAATTCAGGAACTGCAAAACTGGCCTTTTTTTCAAACATATAAAAAATGAAAAACAGAGCAAAAAAGCAAGCGGATCAGTTTGCTGCACTGCAGCTTGTTCTGTTACAGCCTTTGACAAGTAGAGCAAGTAGAGCTCGGTTACACCTCACTCGTGTGCAGCAGCTCAGGCACTGTGGGTAGCAAAATGTACCTCAGCTGCCTGCCAGTTGTCAAGTTAACTCAGGCAAATAAATTCCATGTCAGGTCAGTGCTTCCTGCAAATTCAGTGTTCAGAAGAGGTAATGCTTTCCTCAGGGGCAGGAAAGAACTTCACTGAAACAGCTCTCTGTTTGTTTATATCAGTCACTTTTTCTTGGGGAAGCTATTGTAAAGTATCGAGCACGCGACTGCAGAGACAGGATGTGGAATTTAAGCTGTTCTTCTAAGTCTCTGGTTCCTAGGTCATTATCTCACTTGTTGACAAATATTTGTTGCTGACAATTGAGCTATTAAACATTAGTTAAAAGAAGAAAAAATATGCAAATTCTCTTTTAATTACCTGGAGAATTTTCCACATCATTCAGTACCACAATAGGCTTTTTTATCAAAATGCATATCCCTATTAATATACCTATAAAGTAAGGAAATGCTATTCCTGTTTCACCAATGAAACATAACTAGAAAAGATAAAGTAACTTGCTTAAAGCCACAATAAGATAGTAACAGAAGCAAGTTGAAAATTGTAATCCTCTCCTGTAAACAATTTTTATTCCTCTAACCTGTACTCTTCTCTCACAATTTCAGTACTTTATCCACTTACTTAAATTGTAACAGATATTTCTGGTCATTGCTCTTTAGCTTATTTAATTATCAATCATAAAATCTTTTAAAACATGTAGTAATTTAGGACAGGAAACTAAAATTAAAATGGAAAATAACACTGTAATGGAGATGCTGTTTTTATCTGAAACATCAGTTGATCAGTGAAAGAGGTGTCTGTGTGAAGGGCACACAGCGGTTTCTTTCAAAGGCACCTTTTGCTCAGTTCCTTTTTCCTGCATAGCAGAATACAGAACTTTCCCCAGTGCTCAGCTTCAGGCCCAGTTCAAAGTTCCACTAATTCTGTTTAAGGTTTGGTATTTGGGGTGCTTTCATTATTACTGTTTGTGGATGGCCATTATCTGCAAGGTCCACAGAAGAGTAGAAAGATACCTTGTAGCTATAAACATCATGGTAACTCTCCATTGGTTCCAGCATACAAAAACAGACGTCCTCTACCTTTGATGAAGTGTCAATACAACATGGTAATCTCTTGAATTAACTTTTAGGATGATTTGTTTTGAGAAACAGAGGCTCAAGCTGCATTAAATTAATGCTTCTGGATGAAACTAACTAAAACCACATATTTTTAAATTTTTTGTCCATGGAGAGTATCTTTGCCCCCAGAACTGGAAATTACTTTCTTAGCCATATAATCATGGACGTGTTCTTTAGTCAGTGATTAAGGCACTGGGAATAGGTGAGTGTGAGTACTGGATTTCAGTCCTTCCTGCTGGCACTGGTTCTCCACTGCGTGTAGGATGAGGGGGAATGGCTTCAAACTGAAAGAGTGTAGGTTTAGATTAGGTTTCAGTAAGAAATTCTTTACTGTGAGGGTAGTGAGACACTGAAACAGGTTGCCCAGGGAAGCTCTGGATTCCACATCGCTGGAAGACCAGGATGTTCAAGGCCAGGCTGGATAGATCTTTGAGCAAACTGGTTTAGTGGAAGGTGTCTCTGCCCATGGCAGACGGGTTGAAACTGGTGAATCTTAAAGGTCTCTTACAAACCAGACTGTCCTATGATTCTGTGATTTAATACTTTCTCAGCAGAGCTGCCTATGTGTAGCTCCCACATAGCCAGAAGAGAACAGGCACCTTTTAAACTCAAGTTCCATATGGTTTTTAACCAAAAATTCTAGTTACAAACATGTTTTTTAACTCAGACCTCTCTGTATTGCCTCAGTATTGGCTTTAGAATATCCTCTGACAATTACATTGCCATGGAGTGCTACAATTTGTCTCATCTTTACTGTCCAGGGCTTCACTTTGTGTTTTTCTTTCATAATTCAAATGATGGAATGACAGACAAACCTGAGGATAAGACAGAGCTAATGAAAGAAAACCAATGGAAGTGACAGGTTATTCTGCTACTTCCTTCTACGCACAAATGATATCTACATACTTAATACTCCTCATATAGATGAAAATGCTCAGATGAAGAGAAATACAGCTTGCAAGACATTAGAAGTAAACCTGAGCCTTTACACAGCATTGGTGAGGATTCTGCAGAAGTAGAGACTTCCAGTTCATGGGAGAAGAGAAGGAGAAATTCAGGAAGAGATTCACAAAAAAGGACTGGAGGTCTGGGAAACATGACCTAAAAGTAAGGACTGAAAAAACAAGGGTTACTTAGATAAAAGAAGAAAGGACTATCAGGAGAAAAAGATATCGAAAGAAGTGTCAAACTTTGAATAAGTAAAGGTCTTCAGTGAAGATGAAGGAATTAATCTGTTCTCTTTATCTATGACATGTATGCCACAGGATGTAAGGGCTTAAATTACATCAGAAAATTCAGGTTAGACACCATGGAAGTTTTTTAACAGTACAAGTCAAAAAGGGATGGAAAAGCTGCCTGGGGAAAGTCATGGCATCTCTGTCTTTGAAGAACTTTGAGAACAGGTTAGAGAGATGTCTACCAGGAATAATCCAGGTATAGATTTTCCTGCTTTGGTGTACAGTGCTGGAACTGAGGACATGAAGATCTTTTGTATTTGCTGTTATTCTGAGACTAGTAGGAATAACAATGCATTTGCTTTATTTTTGTAAAATTGTTCTTTCTGGACAGTCCCCAGTGCTGAAAGCACAAGATTCTCTAATGGGATAAGCAGAGATTTTACACTGTGGCAAAAACTTAAATTTGGTGGAGTAACTGCTAAGGAACCAGGAGAGATACTCAGAAGGTAAGTGTCAGAGCCATTGAGATAACACTATTTCTTTTGTAGGAAAGGAAATTGAAGAATAATTCCAACATCTGGCTACAGGGGAAAGTGGCTGGATAGATGAAAGGCGGCTATGCCCTTTAGCGAGATAAAGGAGACTCAGGGAGAAGGGCAAGTGTCTTTTTGAGAAGGACCTTGTTGAATTCGAGGAGGTTAGAATGGAGGGTGTGAGACACCGGATTATTATATTATTAAGTCAGAATCAGCTCAGGTGTGTGTGTGTGAGGGGAAGGGATAGGTCGAATCTCACAGAGGTGAGATAATGCTGCATCCCACATGGCTGCCCCATGCTCACATGGCAGCTGCTCGTGGAGCAACCCTCAGAGCAGCTGTCAGGCAAAAACGTCTACGGAGATACCCAGATACGGCCCCTAACCCAGCCTCCAACAGGCAGCACCCTGTCCTGGAGCCCCAGAGTGGCCAGTGGGCTGGAAGTCCCGCCTGGGAGGGGTGGCCAAAGCACATAAAACCAGCAACACATGGCTTCATTTTTGCTTGACACTGGCACCTGCCTCGTGGAAGCTGGCTTTGCACAGGACTTTCTGGTGGTAGCTATGATCTTATCTTAATCTCTTTTGTCTCTCTTTCTTTACTCCTTTTTCTTCTTTTAATCTCTTTTCTATTTTGGGTAACTGAATGGGTTGGATTTTGCTAAGTTGAGTGGGTTAGCATGTGCTAAGTCATAGCTCTGTGGAATGCTCTATTTTGGTTGTATGTTACCCCTTTAAACTTTTCCCAAGATCTCTTATTTTCTCTCTTGTTTTCTGAAGTTATCAGTAAAAGTATCTCCTGAGGAAATGTGTGCTGCCTCTTCTCTTTATGCTACCTCAAGTTATTAAAGAACCAAGGGCTCTTCAAAATATTCAATGGGTGAATTTTTTTGAGCCTTGTATATTTTTGAAAGTAAAACTTCTGGTTGAGCTTGTAGCTCTAGGGCTGGGTTCTTACAGCACCTATTCACTGGGTGCTGGCCATTTGCTTAGGAAGCTCCAAGCGCTTTTGCAAATCAATAGAGATATCAGGATTCCAGCATACCAGTACCACAGAATGATAACATGCTGGCACTGAGAAAAAACAGTGGCCTGAAGGAAGCATGAGAAAGAAATTATTTCGTACAAGAGAGGTTGATTTAAGTGGATTAGAAACTTAACAATTAAAAGCTAACTTTTAATTGCACTGCTCCAAACTTTCGTTTAGTGATTGTCATGTGTATGTATTGAAAGCCCAGAAGGAAAAGCATCAGCACCAATGTTCCCAGTGGAGAGAGGGCTTCTGGCACAGTTTCAGCTGACTGCTGAGATCCATAGTGGGGCTCGAAAGTTGCCAACATGTTCCTGCCTGACATGAAAGTAAGATACTTCAGACAGGTGATGCACACATTTCTCTGCCTCAAGATTTGTGGGACTTGACCCGGTGAGATCTGAAGAAGCTCATCGGGATCAGTGACACCTATTGTGAAGGCAGACTTCTCCCTCCTGTGATCAACACTGTATCTCCTATCAAGATGAAAAGTGGTTGTATGTCATATAGGTCTGTGGGGCAGTAAAAACAACAGTAACAATAATCAGTAGAGTGGAGCTCTTAAGTAGCTAGGAAACAACAAACTACTTTTCCTATTTGCTAAAACACAGAAGATTTGGTTCAGTGTGTGAGCTTTGCTAAAAGAAAATATACAAAATCTATTCCTAAACTGTTAGCAGAGACTTCAAGCAGTTCTTAGCTCATTACCCATATGCTCACCCTTACTGGCGATAACTTTATCTCACTGTGGGAAGCATTGTTTTATTTCCATGGCAAGAGTTGTGCATAGACTCAGACTAAAAAATCTTCATTTTTCAGGGCATCTGGGGAGGACACACACTATCACTCGTTTTGTAGGAACCATCCCTAAAGATAGGGGTTTGGGGTTGTTTCATGAAAATTCATAATATGCACAAATTTCAGAGATGTCAATAAAATGTGAAGGTGCCTTGCCTGTTGGAAGACTAGATTCAAGTACCAGATTATTATGAAAATCTATACATAGTATGAAGGGCAGGAGAACTTCCTACCTCTAAGAATAATGCTGTTAAGATATGTGTAGGAGATACAGTAAGAATCACATTTCAATCAGTGCCAGAGCTGGTGCTCAGCATTTAATCTATTGGTGGTAAGTGTAGCAATTGATTGAGCATTTCCAATTTCCGGATAAGCTTATTTAACATTGTGGAAATTATTCTAAAATAAGTTGAGAAATTTGTGACAGCTGGTCAAATTCATTTTATGTGTACTTCACTGAAATGAATCTGGCCCAGATAGCATTTTCAATTTCTCTTGAAGTGTGACCACAATGCACAAGCTGGAATGGAGAAAAAAAAGTCAAGATGTCAATCAGTTTCTAATGCTGTAGTGAATAGGTCTGGTCTGTCACATACCACTATAAACGTAGAAGCCATGATACTAAGGAACTTAGGAATCTTGCCAAAACTGGATGTAATGGTTTGATTTATTACTAAGCAGTAGAAAAGTTTATTTAATGGGATCACACTTTGTTATTATTTTTCTGTTGATAGCATATATTTCACCTGCTGCTGCATTGTGAAGAATGGTCTTCAGCGTCACCAAGTGTTTTTTTTTTCCTTAACAGTTCAGACTGGGCCACATAGTTTTAGATAAGATATACCGTTAAAGCATGAATTTCTCAGGGCTCTGAGAGCACTAACAGGCTTTAATGGCCCTGACCAGCCTTTCCTGGAGCCTCCACCCCCACTGCTGCCCTGGGGCTTCATTTCAGCTCAGGTCTGAGCATTCAGTCCTGGCCCCAGTTGTGCTGTGCCCATCCATGTCTCTGGTCTTGCCTCCTGGAGGGATCTTGGACCTTTGCTACAGCTTTGTCTCTAGTACTGTCTCTGTCCTCAATCTCCTGATGGTCCCTGGGTGGACCAAGGACCTGATTCATGTCCTCACTATGCCTGGGGCTGCCCTTGCACCCTGTTACCACCACTGCAGCACAGATGCTGCGGGGCTGTGCCCCAGCTAATGAAGGCACTGCTGAATGGGCAGTCACCCTCAGCTCCCAGCTCACCTTCCCTTAGGGAATGGCCCCATCTCTGCTGCTGTCTGCCAGTAAGTTTCTGCACCTGTAAAACTTCAGTGTTCCACAAAGGTATTTTTCTTTATTTGAGTCCTGTCCTAGTTAATTTTAAGAATTTCTGTTACATCAGAAATTTTACATAGTAGATCAGTTAATATTAGGTTATAATTATGACTGAGTTGTTGTATCTATCAAGGTTTAACTCTTTTTTTCTTGAATCACATACAGGAACTTACCTCTGAAGTTCTGGTCTGTGCATTGACATTCATCTTGTACGATATTAGTCACTTTGCAAGTAAATATATCAAGGACTGTTAGACCTGTGCCTACTTTCATGGTATCAGAGGTTCATGGAAAAACAGATTGGAAAGGACATTTGAAGGTTATCTAGTTCAGACTTCTGCTCAAAGCAGAACTGTCTCTGAAGGTAGGTGGGGTTTGTTCAAGACTGTGTTTAGCTGAGTTATGAGTGTCTCCAAGGATGGAGATTACACAGTTTTGCTGTCAGCCTGTTCAATTAACTCTCATTATGGATTTTTTCCCTCATATATGATAGGAATTTTCCTTATCGCAACCTGCATTCTCTCTTGTCCTTCTGCTGTGCCACTCTGAGAATAGTCTAGATCCCATCTGCTCCATTAACTCCCTTTCAGAAACGATAGATTGTTAGTAGGCCCCCCTGCAGCCTTCTCTTCTCCAAGCTAAACAAATGGAGTTCCTTTGGCATCTCTTCGTTCATCAGCTGCTCCGGATCTTTAAGCAATGCAGTAACCTGCTGCTGGGCTCACTCTGATTTGTCCTTGTCAGTGTTTTGCAGGGGGCCAAAAGAGAAACCCCGGTGTTCCAGATGCAGCTGCACAAGTGCTGAGAAGAATAACCACCTTCTTTGGCCTTCTGACTATACTTTTGCTTGTACAGTCTGGTATGTGGCTGTATTTGATTTATATATGCAGTGGAAGGCCACAGTTAAGCTCAGAACTCCCCGTTCTGAGTAAGCCTGGAGACTGCATTGAATGAGGGAAAGGGATATCCTCTATGTTTGGGTAAGGCTGCAGCTTGCCAGCGTATCCATCCAACTGCCAATTTTACTTTTTTTTTTCCCCACAAAATGGGGAGTATATAAGTGATCCTCTCTACTTCATCTTGCTGTGAACAGTTCTACACTTCACTAGGGCTTTTAATAACAAATTTTACCAACAGTTTCCTCTGTCTCCAGTGACAACAGTTTGCATATGACGATGGTGAGGGTCTGGCCAATATCAACAGAAATATTCAGGTCATTGAACTGCCAGATATGTTAGCATCTTGTGAACAGAAAAACTACTTGGTCCAAAATATCCCAGAGTTTTAGCCTTCATACTTCGCATACAGGTGCAGAATGGCTTTAGAGAATTTAAGGGCACAATTTGGTCTTGTTTTAAATATGTTTGGCTGGAGATGGTTACCTGCAAAAGAGAGATATATATAGAAAATAATTACTGTTGTGTCTCTGTGTCATGGTTTAACCCTAGCCAGCAATCAAGCCCCACACAGCTGCTTGCTTAGTCCTTTTTCAGAATTGAAACAACTCATGGGTTGAAATAAAGACAATTCAATAGGTAAAGCAAAAGCTGTATCCACAAGCAGAGCAAAACAAGGAATTCATTCACCACTTCGCATGGGCAGGCAGTGTTCAGCCATCCCCAGGAAAGCAGGGCTCCATCACATGTAATGGTGACCAGGGAGGACAAATGTCATCATTCCAAATGTTCTCTCCTTCTTCCTTGTTCCCCCCTCTTTATATACTGAGTATGATGCCATATGGTGTGGGATATCCCTTAGGTCAGTTGAGGTCAGCTGTCCCAGCTGTGTCTGCTCCAACTCCTTGTGCACTCCCAGGCTTCTTGCTGGTGGGTTGGGATGAGGAGCAGAAAATACCTTGACACTGTGAAAGCACTGCTCAGCAACAGTGAAAACATCCCTGCATTATCAATGCTGTTTTCAGCATAAATCCAAATCACAGCCTCATACTAGCTATTGTGAAAAAAATCGTCACTATCCTAGACAAAATAGGCACATTACATCAGTGCTAATGTATTTACAAAAGTGCTACAGTGCAGGGAAAGTCTGTTTCTTTAGTATGCTGATTTAAATACCAAAGAAGAGAGAAAGGTAAAATGAATATACAAGAAAAAATATTTCATTCTGTTATAACTTGCCATTACAGAGGTCACTGGTCCCCATTTATGTAATATTCAGCTGGAAAGCTGAGAAAATATGTGCAGAACTGTATTTACAGTTGTCATGCTGTTACTGGACAAAAACCTGAAATACGCTAAGCATCTATAAGCTCCCAAGAGGCAGACAGCAGCTGAAGGAAATAATCTTACTCTTCACCTGAAGAGAACTTAGCACTTCTCTGTATTTACATCTCAAACAGAAAGTGAAGGTGTGTTGCCTTTTCAATACTTAAGTTGGCTGTTATTGAAGTATTTGGCTGTTGTTGAGTGAACTTTATGACATTTCTGAGCGTTTGAAACCACAACTATTCGTGCCTGTATAAGAGCACAGCATGGTTCTGTCCCTTGTCCCTTCCACCGCTGCATGGAGAACGAAAGCGACTGATTCAGGGCAGTGCAAGGGAAAGAGATGCTCAGGGCACTGACACATGCTCCCCATTGTAGCTGCCTCTCTGCAGGCTGCCAAAGGTCTGCTCAACAAAAAGGAAGAATGTGGAGTTTCTTAGCATTGCCCTAGGGATCAAAAGTGCTTCAGAGCCCTGAACAAAGAAAAAAACCTATTGGAAATCTGTTCATCTGGCAAACAGGATGAAATCTGTCAGAAATAGGATTCAAAAGAACAGCATTATTTATTTCTTTATTTATTGATATTTTTAATACAAATAGTAACAAAAAATAAAGATGGACAGGGAGTTAGTTCAGCTGAGGAAAAGAACTTACAGCCTACTTAATACTGACTTTTCTAATAGGAGTTTTTTTAGGATTTGAGGCTATGCATCTAGGCTAATGAAAGCAATTTTCAGGTCTGCTTCCTTTTTAGCTCTAGCCTTATCCTACTGAAGGCAGTACATTGGCTGGAGTAAAGTCTGGAGAAGTATTTAAGGCAGGGAGGAGTGTTTATACGTCTATACAATTTATCTCACTCATAAAAAGCAGAGGCCAGAAGAAGATATTATTGTCACAGTGAGTGTTCTTCACATGCTCTTCAGCTTCCATGAAAACATCTCTTAAATTAAGGTTATAAAAATAGTTAAATATCACACTCAAAAAGGCATCCCAGTGGAGAAACTGTAGTGGGTAGCTTTTATACTGTATGCTTTTGTTATGCTTCTACTGTAATGCTGCCACCCCAATTAGATACAGTTGTCCAACTGAAGTCTTACCAAAGCAGAATAGAAGAGAAATAACACTTTCTCATGTCTTTAGAAACATATTTCTGTTTAAATGTGCCACTATGGCTTTCCTCCATGAGGATGGCACTTCTTATTTTTCATCTGAATATTGGCTTCAGCCCTAACCCTTTTTCTGAAACAATATATACTCAGCTATCCCTATACCTGTGTTTTGGAAGGTTATTATTACCTCTGAAAAGTAATATTCTGCACTTGTACGTATGTTTTGAGACCACTTCTCCCATTTGTCAAATTGATTTTGGATTATAGTTCTGTCCTGAAACAAAATTCTTCAGCTTTATGGAGTCTGCATGGGTCGCAAGCATATTCCATCCCTTGAAGAGGGATGGCAAAGTCTCCTTCAAAATTTTACTCAATAGCTCCTCTTTCATTTCAAAGTGAACTACTGCTTGCTACCCCCTTAGTGATTACGGAGTGTTTGGAAGAGTAGTCTGTATTATATTATAATCTGGGTTATGGTAAATTATAGGAGTGACCTTTATAATGCTGTAATTATGCAATAAAATTTTGTCTTTTAATTTTGTGAATTCTCACCTGTTTTAATGTACTGTATCAGATGATCCAATTACTCTTTAAGGACTCTTTCTCAGTCCACAGTGTTTATTACAGAAAATTTTCAAGTATGTCAATCAGAATCTTTAGTTTATGTCTTTATTTCCCCCCCGTCTGATAAAATATGTTGTATATTAAAGCCTTGACCTTAAAACTGTGTATTTTTAATATTAAAATAATTGAGAAACTCAAGACTAAATTGGATATGCCAAAACCAGAGACAAAGTATAAAACTGCTCTTAGAGTATATAATATTTTAAACATATGTCAATAATCACAGTAGGAATTTCTGCATCTTGAATGCCAGGTATTTGAGCATGATTCTAAAAATATTTTAAAAAATACTTTGGACTGAATTTGGCTCTCAGACACATTTCTGCAAATTTGGAGGAATTCCCACTTAGCTAATGGAATTACTGGAAATTTAACATTGCTGGAACTGCAAGGCAGTGCCTGCATTTACTGAACTATGTAGCAATCCTCCCACGGATTTCATTAGAGTTTGATTTGCAACCTCCGAATCTTAAAGGTGTTCTTTTTATATGTTAGTGTATTAAAAAATATTTTATTGTGATAGGTGTCATGTACACCAGCTATTTTTTTGAAGTACAAGCATTTAGCTTTAAAAAAGACAAATTATGTCATTTTGTTGTTGCTAATAGAAAGTCCTGGGTAGAGAATGTTACATGTATAGAAAACGATTATGTTCTCTAGGCTTTTTTAAAGTATCAATAATTCTTGAATGGAATTTTTCTACAGAAATTGAACATGGGGACCGAGATCACTGAAGGAAGGCCTGCCTTGTGCAGCATTTTACTGCCTGTAGCTTGGACTGGCATATATGTGTGGATAAAAACAGCCTCTCCTGATATATCTATATTCATAAATTAAGCCATATCAGAGTATATCCCTGGGTATGAGAATTAGTTCTCTCTATTGATAAATTCTTAGAACATTTTTGGCAAGATTTGACCCATGTCAAGTAGCACTTGGTAATTCCTGGGCACAGTTTCAGAGTCAGCACAGGCCATTCTGAATGAGAAATTGATATGAGAATGTTGGGTTTTTCAGGGTAAGAGAGTGTGGTGTCGCGGGCATAGGCTGAAGGTACTGATGGCCATGCAATAGTCTTAGACACATGCTTCTCAGCATGAAACACCTTAAAATAGCAAAGCCATGAGCAACTACTCTGGCTCTGTATAAATGCTATCAAGAGATGGATTCAATTTCAAATATGGCTTGCTAAAGGTAGATACATAAACTCTGTGTATGTAAGTAAACTCCACAAGGACTGGGCACTGTTCCATGGTGCATTTGGGTATAGTTCAGGGAACATCACAGGCCATCCCATCACATCCCAGAATCTAAGATACAATTTTGGACTGGAAGAGAAGTTCTCCACTCATTTTGCTTACTAGCACAGATGCTTTTTTGTGTTTCAGGCATGCTAATTAATATTTAAGTATCTAGCATAGGCTCTTAGCTACCATGCAGGAGAAACTGGCATTGATCCTTACATTGCATTACGGAAACTTTCCCTTCTGGCCATCCAGGAGCCACTCTGGCAATCACACTTGCACCACCTGAGCTGGGACTTCACAGCAGGCAGCTCCAGTGACTCCATTGGTGCCCCACTCGACTCCCTACAGACACCACTCTCACGCAGTCAGACCAGGCTTCCGTACTGGCTCAACCCGAATTTCCCATAGCAGAGTCTGTATCATTAAAATAATTTAATCTTGCTGCAGTAATCGAATAACAAAATTACAGCTCGAGCTGGGGGCCTCCAAGAAGAGACCCCAAACAAAGGAAAGCCTGGGCTTTTATACCCTTACAGTCTAAGCATGTGAAAGCTGGGGGTCCTTGGCTCCTTCTGTGTCTCTGAGTGTCTGGTCACCTGGTAAGCACCACAGGTCCCTGTGCCCTTTCTTGTGCAAAAGGTTGGCACCAGTTCATGGCCTCTTGCCCTGTGCTCCCACCACCCAGAGCTCAATCTGCAGCTTGCACACCAAGCTACCTGCACTAAACGTATTCTTCAACAGGTTGAGTTAGAATAGTGGGTTCATTAAACCTGTTCAGTTGTCATAATACAATATTTGGTGCACTGTCCCTATATCCAGCAGCCTTCTGCCTCTCACCAAATACCACAGTCACTTTTCAGGGAAGCAGACTGCCAAACGTGGGGAATGACTTAATTTTGAGCAGGTTTATCTCTATGTCTGGATTAATTAAAATTGACTTCTCTGTTTATAGAAATGGAAATTATTCTAGTGAGACAAGCACTGCATTAAAACATCACCCAGAGGTGATGCCAAAAAAAATAAACCATACAGTCACAGTAAGATCTGCAGAAGGACTTGGTTATTGTTTTTCTGGTGCTCAGATTTGGTGACTTGTTCTCTGCAGTCCTTACCTGTAGACAAAGTGCCTTCCTCACTGCATTTATGAATACTTGTGTTTATGAGGAAGTGACACAAAAACGTGTTTGTGAACAGCATTTTTGTTGTTATGGCACCTTGGGAGTGTTGGATCCTGCATTTCTTTTGCATGTTGCACTGTAGCTCAAGTATTAGCCAAGGCCACAACCAGGTGTCAGAGGGAGGATCAAAGAGATAAACCCTCATTGAGCACAGATTAACTCCTGGCATTTCAGCAAACATTTCTGTATCTTTTTACTATTTTTCATTCAATTTTGTTAGGGTGTAAACTTAAAAAGGCAGGAGACTGTAGGAAAGAGAGAACTATTTGCAAACTGTAGAGATAAGAAACCTTCCCTTTATACATCCATGTGCACTAAAGCTTCCTGAGGCACTGGATTAGCTGCACAAGAGCCGTTAGCTAGAAGAATGCTCTAGATGCTGATGTGATCAATTGCACGAAACATTTCTGCCCGTAAGCTGAATTCTGTTACGTGTACCATTACTACTGCAATTCCTTCAAAGATGCAACAGGATTTGATTTGGCCTAGTCTGACAAATGTGTTCCAAATCCCAGGCTTCTGGAGATATTTTTAAGCCATTGGACCTTTACATAATGGTAGAGAATTTACATAAAGGCCACTGCAGGTAACACACTTTCTTTGTTAAAAAAAGAAAAGAAGAGAAAAAAGAAGAGAAAAAAGAAGAGGGAAAAA
>VZRE01004530.1:265-41350 GCA_013396775.1 Cephalopterus ornatus
GAGAGCAGAGTAGAGGGGCAGAATCACCTCCCTCCACCTGTTGGCCACGCTGCTTTTGATGCAGCCCAGGATGTGAGTGGCTCTCTGGGCCTCAAGTGCGTGTTGCTGGGTCATGTTGAACTTCTCATCAACCACCACCTCCAAGTTCTTATTTCCATTCTCCACCCAACCTGTACTTGTGCTTGGGATTGTCCCATGCACAGGACCTTGCACTTGACCTTGTTAACTTAGTGTTCACACAGGCCCACCTCTCAAGCCTGTCAAGGTCCCTCTGGATGGCATCCCTTCCCTGCAGCAAGGTGACCACACCACACAGCTCGGTGTTGTCAGCAAGCTTCCTGAGGGTGCACTTGATCCCACTGTCTGTGTCACTGACAAAGACATTAAACAGTGCTGGCCCCAATACTGACCCCTGAGGACTGTCACTCTGCACTGCTTTCTACTTGGACTTCGAACTGTTCACCACAGCTCTTTGAGTGAGACCATCCAGCCAATTTTTTTATCCACCAATTGATCCATCCATCAAATCATGTCTCACAAGTTCAGAGACAAGGACACTGTGCAGGAGAGTGTGAAATGTTTTGCACAAGTCCAGGAAGATATTGTGTGTTGCGCTTCCCTCATCCACGAATGCTGTGACGCCATTGTAGGAGGCCACCAAATTTGTGAGTTGTGATTCACCCTTAGTGAAGCCATGTTGGCTGTCACTGGTCACCTCCTTATTTTCCCTGTGCCTTAGCATAGTTTCCAGGAGGATCTGCTCCATGATCTTGCTAGACACTGAGGTGAGAATGACCAGTCTGTAATTCCCTGGGTCTTTCTTATTTTCCTTTTTAAAAATGGGGGTTATATTCCCCTTTTCCAGCCAGTGGGGACTTCACTGGACTTTTCAAATACGGTGAATAGTGGCTTAGCCACTTCCTTGTCCACTTCCCTCAGGACCTCGTGGATGTATCTCGTCCAGTCCCTTGAAGCTGTGTCCCCATGGTAAGGAGTTACAGGAAGAAGTGAACAGGCTACACAGTATTAAAGCGAACAAGCAAGAGATAGGCAGATTATTTTTTGGGACACTACAGTCTCAAGACTCTTGGGAGTCTCAGTCCTCCATTGTAGTGGAGAAGCAGATGGACTCAGGACCCTGCAGGGTTAATTAGTCAAAGGAATGTTAGTCAAGGGTCTGTTGAAGTCTGGAAGCAGGTAACGGCAGGTACCAGGAGGAAGGTTTCTCCTCCTGCTTGGAAGAAGTCTGAGAACAACCAAAAGAGAGACTTCAGGGCCCTGGGACAATTAGTAGAGGGATCAGGAACATAGATAGAGATTTCCTTGATTCTTTCAGTAACAAAGATTGATAGAAATAGGCAGGTCCATCAGGTCAATGAGTGGTTCTGAGGTTGGTGTAATGGGAAGAATTTTGGGGTTTTGGTCCATGGGATGATCTACTTAACACCTGGTCTACTGATGCCTAAGGGGATGCACCTATCTCAGAGCCTTCTCCATGTCCTGGGTTGCCAGGTCTCCCAAATCTTTCCTGAGAGGACCCACATTTTCCTAGACTTTCTTTTATTGTTGGTGTACCTGAAGAGGCTCTTTTCATTACCTGTGAGCAACGTTGTGGCAATATCCTAGCCTAAGGAAGTGATTGTCACTGGCAGTAGATAGTGAGAGCAGGTGAAAAATGTTCATAGCAGTTAGTTTCTGTGACTGTACATGTTGCAGGTGCTTACTGAATATTTCTTTCTGTTTTTGTGTAAACGTGCACAAACAAGATAGCCTTAATAGTAAGAAAAAAACTCAGTCGAGCATAACTTAATTTTTATATCATGTTTATATTATTTCTTGCTGGTATATTCTGTATACTAATTACAAAAGCAAATAGGCTATGCCTACCAGAACCATTATCAGTCACCATTTAGCATACTCATTAAAAATGGCTTATTAGAATATTAATGTCTATATTGTTTTTTCAAGCATCATTGTTCACTCGGAGTACATAATACAAGTCTGATGATGATGATTATCAAACAGATTACCAGTTGCCAACTAATATGCAAAGAGCCTACTGGACTGTTATAATTTCAAATAAGTTTTAAAATTTTCCTGTTGAACAGAAATACCAAATTCTGACAAGTTCTAGTTTGCAGTAATGAGGGAGCTGATAACCGGATGAGGTTGCAGCCGGCAAGGATGGGTTTGAGCAAAAGCTGTAATTGAGAAGCACTTTGGATGCCCCTGTAGAACCGAATCGTCCTATTGCCTGGGTAGATGCTAATCCTGGTTGAGGGATTGACCCAGCTTTTTGAGGGGTAGCTTTGTAATATAGGTCCATTTACTCGGTCAGAAATGTAATTAGTAAGAAACTTTCTTTGCAAAGCAGCTGACACTGTTACTGTACTATAAGGACAACTCTAGGTTGGTTATGTATATAAGCTGTAAAACTTGTTAGATGTCCTCAATTCTCCAGACACTTGAGAGGGGCTTTGTTTTCATATACTATGGCTGAGTGCTCCTTTTCCTTTGCACTTTTATTTTGGTGCTTCAATTTGACATAATTTTATTATGAGCCATTTCAACATACCTGCTTTTAAAGATCGAGCAACTAAGTGATCCAGAAAGGTGTTTAGTTTATTGTTGATTTTGTTATTCAGACATGTAGACAGAAGGAATAAAAAGAGTACATGAGTAGTTTAGGCAAAGATTTATGGCTTCATTTTATAGCACAGATGTCTGTATAAGCATTTACATGTTGGAAAGCCTGTGTTAGCATATCTCTTCTGGGGTTTCTCTGAGTCTGTATGCTCTCAGAAAAGAAAAAGCATATTTAGTCTTTGTGCACCTTCTTTTCAATGTGGATTTTGTAGCTGAGGCTTAACTTACCCAGAATTTTTGTATCTCAGAATCTAACATGCTGGAAATTATGCATGTTGTAAAATTCACTCAAAGATATTGGCAACTATTTCAAGCTACTGTTGCTGCTGAATGGTCAGCAGTTGTCCTGAAGCATGTGCCATCTGACCCCTTTGCAGCTTCGTGTCCTTCCAAGCCTCTCCAAGGATGAGTAGCAGAGTGTTGGCTGCAGGCAGGGAGTGGGTGAAGCTATACCCCTGCCATGCTGCAGCTTCCCCCTCCATCCAGGAGGGTGATGGGTGAGGAAGGAGGGTTTTATGGAGGCTCAGAGTGCTCTGTGTGCCTTGCCCCTCAATCAAGCAGGCTCTCCTGCCGTTAACCCTGTGGCTCGTTTTCTCCTGGCAGTGCTGCATGGGCAGGTGTACCGGTTCTGCACCTTGGAAGGGACATGGCTGCTGAAGGAGAATTCGACCCTGCCCTGGAGGAACCTGTCTGAGTGTGAGTCCTCTGACCAGGTGAGAGTTTTTCACCCCTCTTGATGCTGTTGTTTAGAACAAAGCAGAAGAGAGGAGAATAATAGTCATTGGTGCCCATGCGGTTTTGTCCTGTCAAAGTAATTTTTCCTGTCTCGCTTCAGTGAGCCTGATAGTAAGAGATGTCAGGTCTCTCCCCTTGGACAAAGGGAACATGGAGGGTAGACTAGAGTAGGTTTAAGTGTACATGAGAGAGCCAAGAGAAGTGAATCAGATCGTCCCAGCTGTGGTGCAGCTCAACTGCAGCCCACCCCACCCAGAGGAGTGACCTAATGTTATTCCTTTGTCTTTTTTCCCATTGTCATGTCATTGTAATAGTGACCACTTGCTCTCTCTGTCTTATTAGCAGCTATTAAGGTGATTAAGATGAACTGAACTTTTTTTGGCGGGGGAGGTGGGTTGTGTCTTTTTACCTTAATTTTCTGTGGGCGATGGAATTAGGCTTGTCAGTGTTATTTGCTTGCCCTATTGCTTTATACTCTGCAGGGAGCTGAGACACCTGGCACCAAATGAAGGAGAGCATAGGGGTTTCCAGAGGATTTTTGACAGCCATTGGCGTCAGCTAGCTCACTGTGTGCGTTCTCATGACACGTGATACTGCTACTGCTGTGAACCTCCAAGGGCGATGCTTTTCCTCACAGAAACTGAGTGCACTCTCTCTATCCCAGAGTACTGGGCACTAGTACATTATCTAGTCAAAACAGTTCAAATTCATGAAAGTTCCAAGTGCTGCAGGATCGCTGCCCTCTGTAGTTCCCATTGCTCAGTGCCTCATTCTTCAGAGGGAAAAATGGCTGCAGAGTAGGAGGAGATGGGAAAAGAGATAGTTTCTGTTCTCCAAATATGTAAAATTTAACCTTTTCCTTTAATTTGCAGCCTTATTCCTTGCCCCTTTTATTTTCTGGGGAATCCTAGCAGAGCACATTTTTGTAAACCAATCTGTAAGCTTAATAGTTTGATTTTTCCTTGTTTGCCATTATGATTTCTTCTAGAGCTGTGTTGGGACATGCCAAGGAGCGAGATACCTAATGGTAACACTTAGTCATTTGGCACCTGCCCCCCAGATTTTGATGAACTGATCTGGGTTCTGAAACCCAGTGTACACAGTGTCACTCCCTGAAATGTGAAGAGTCATGTTTGGTTTCCCAGCTAATGTATATAGAGCCCCCTAATAACTTACTTTGTTTTATGCATCTGGCACATGAGAGCAAGAGCTTGATTTTTTTAAGTTTGCCATGTGCTATGTTACAAGTCTTACTAAAACAAATTCTAAAGGGGACGTGAGTAAATCTTTAGAAAATAACATTGTTTACTCTATGTGTGCAGTGTAATTTTGATCTGTGTAGATGTCTTAAACTGTTGTGTTGCAGAACTTTGCCTAAGCTTTGATACTGAAGAGGTTTTTCTTTTCATAAGCTAGGTCTCATATCATTCCCTTTAAAGCATTAACCTAGCAAATCCCTGAGGAACAGCCTGTCCACCTTAAATCCTCCTGGCTGTGCAAAGTACATCCGAATAACTATACTTAATTTCTGAAGTGCAAGGAATGTACTCCTTTGTACAACACAGGTCTCTTGAGTCAATTGCAGAATTAGCAGCTTGAAGAAGGGAAGTAAAATGCCTGAGTCTATTTAGACAAAGGTACACGCATAGAAATGAACCAGAATAGTGAATGTGAATATGCCTCAGAGGCTGAGCAATAAGCCTCTGTTATAATTCAGACCTGCCTGTACCTTTTCAAGAACTTCTCTTCTCTGTAAGCATTTTGGCCAGAATTTTCAAATAAGGCTCTCAGTTATCATGTCTTCAGCAGTGAATCTGAAGAGAGCCCCTGCTCAGGACTGCAGGTGGTACAATAACCCCCACTGCTCTGGTCCACACCAGGTCGCTCCCTCCCAAGCAGTGCTGTGACACCGAGGTCAGGAGATGTTGTTGGGCTGTGGTTTGTTACCAGGAAGTTGCATAGTTGAGGCAGAAGAGAGACTATTTGTGGGCAGAAAAGAAGTTTAGTTGCATGAATGCAAGTCATGCTTTGCCTCAACATCAACAAATGGGATCTGGCTTGTTTTATTTCGGAATATTGATGTAGCCAAAGGACCGCACTCATTACCGCAATAAGGAGACTTGCTTGAAGTGTTGAAGTCTGAAAAGATCAGCTTTGCCATTTTTACTGCAGGACTGAGTTGTGTCTGTGCTTCTTGTCACTTATTTTAAGACTTGCTTGTGTGGTAATTCATGCCTCTCCAACTTTATTATGAAATAATGTCACATTATCTATTTTTCTAGCCTAGCTGCAAAACCCAACTGTTTGAGTGAACACCTGGGAGCAGCTGAGGAATTAAGATTAAATTTTTATTTCTTTAGAGTGTACGGAAAGTGGAAGACTGATTTGATATGTGCATTCAAACTTGAAAGTAGGAGAATGATTTCTGCCTATCATTAAGTTAGAAAGCAGCTGGGAGAAAAGAACTGAAGCCCATGAGCTCTGTCTTTTCCCCCTCCCCTTTCTTGTTTTTCTTTTCTCCTTTATATGCTCTCAGGATGCACCAGAAGAACAGCTCCTGAATTTGTCCATCATATACACCATTGGATATGCTCTTTCCTTCTCTGCCCTTGTAATAGCAACTGCCATTCTTCTTGGATTCAGGTAACTGGCGAAGCTTTGAAGAGAGTAGAGTAAAGGTTTTATGTTTTTCTGTATGAATGTGTCAGACTTTGACAGAAACATGTGATTACTTTTTATTTCTTTTTATCACCTCATTGCTTCTCTATCTTTTGTCACTTCTGTGATCCTTCCTAAAATAATTTCTTCTCAAAATGCAAGTACAATTGCCAATTTTTTGTAGTTTCCGATATGAATATGTGGAACAGATACTTTTTGTCAACTGGAATATTTTGTTGTGACAATTTTTATTTCAATAAAGTTTCCACTGGAAGAGGTGGTAAAAGAGAGAGATGCCAGCATTCCTTTGTGGTGTCACCTTGCAGATGAGACACAAGTCTGAGATGGGCAAGGATATTTAGGAGAGAAATTTTCATCTTGCCTTGCTTGGAGTTACACAGAGCGTAAATCTCAGTCCGGCCTATTTCCCAGCCCTCACATGCAAGTTGTGCAGACAGGGATTTTTTAAACAGTTTTTCTTTTTGGAGAACTTTTAGAAATTCTTACTTCTTTTGCAATATAAAAAAGAACCTAATTTTGAAACTTGAAAAGTCTATGTGAAATAAATTTCTGTCACCTGGCCATATTGATGTACTGAGTTCATTCAGGTTTGCACCTACAAATTCTGTGGAGTGCATTGAGAGACTCTTAGTTGCACATGCCAATGATATACTGTGTATGTTTGGTTAAAAAAAATAAAGAAAAAAACCCCAAACAAACCAAAACACAACTTTGGGCTCCAAGAATGATCTCTTTTTTTTCTCTGTAAATGCAAGAGATGTCTTGATTCCAGCCAGACTGTCCTGTGGTTTAGGGGTGCTGAGCATAGTAGACTGATATTTAGAAAAACACAAAGATGGGATCCTGCTCTGTTGTGGGAATGAAGTCCCTCTGCCACAAAACCCTGCTCCTCGCTGCTGTATATAGCCAGGTCCCGTCATCCGTCTTATGTGCTGATGAGGCTGCCTCTCCTGAAAAAGCAAAGTTTTCCATCTCCTGCTACCCTTATTTGAAATCAGGTCAGGAACCTTCAGTGCGCTGATCCTTAAGAAACTTTCTTTTCTGACTAAAGAATTATCCTTTCCAGTTATTGATCATTTGCTGTGGTGCCTGCACTCTACTTTTAGGAAGGCACTCCCTTTCCTTTCCTTCCTCCTGTGTGTTTATACCCCTTATGTATTTAAAAAGGTCAGTCACGCCCTTTAACTTCTAATTTCCAAAACTGAAATGATGCAAGCCTTCTAATATTGTACCACACCTTTTAGCACTGTATTATGCATCCTCCTTGCAGTGGAGAAGCATAGGCAAGCAATCTCAAAGAAGTTTTAAAAATGACTGCAGAAATGCAGAGACGTGCTCACCCTCTGTGAATGCCATGTGATAATTATGAATTGTACGTGTTCTACCTGTGCAACTTTGGGACCCATCTGACAAAACACCAGATGGTTTTCAAGTCTCCAAATGTCTCCCAGGATAAGTGTTTTCTCATCATTTCACCTATCAATGACACTTTTTGAGTAATCTTAGCAGCCCAAATGTAAAGGTCACAGACCACAACCATATACTTTTTGAAGGAAGGGTGAAAGGATGTGCATGTTTTCTGGCAGGGAGCAAAGAGCAAGTTTGCCACCAAGGACTGGTAGGAGAGAGGGAATTTTGATGCCCTGACTTTTGTGGGGTGATGCTTTAACCATTTTTCCTTCAGCTGTGAAGCAGGGTCTGGAGAAGTGTACAGAAGTGTGTGATTCTTATTCTGGAAATGAGGTTCCAGAGATGTTAAAGGGTCCAAGAGCCTTATTAAAACTATGCCATCAATACATTTTGTGCTTTCCTGTCTAAATTGTTTATCAGGAGACAATTTGATCCTGGATCTCATGAAATACATGAAACTTACTCCTATGTGAATTATTCTGACTGAAATCTCCACTTGTGGCCTCTCCCTGGAGCTATGCAGCCTCAACAAATGGGGATTGAAATCTAATTCAATGACACCTGAATGCTGATGGGCCTTTTTGAGTTCTTAGACTACAAAATAGGCTTCATAATTGTCTTTAATGATGATACAGCAGGGGAAACTATCTCTCTAGAGTCCTATTTTGCATCTTCCAAAAGAAATGGAAGAAAAATCTGTAATTTTAGTGATGCAAGCTGAATTAGGCCCATAACTTCATGACTGAAACAATTTGAATAACTTGCATTGCCTGTAGCAGAAATATTCAGTAACTATTTGCAACCTATTTTCTTCAATTGCCTATTTTACATAATTTTTTCAATCAGATTGAAATGTGTAGCAGTTCTGAAGGGTAGCAACAAATGAATTTTGATTTAAAGGAAAATAAATATTAATAATAGGTAAGTTTTGAAATAAGCTGTGACTTAAAAGTGATTTAAAAATTCCATTAAAACTATGAAAACAATAATTCTTCTTCTTCAGTGTAAAACCTCTAACTTTTAGACCAAGTCAGTTTTTCTACCAAAATTTATAGCACTGTAAAAACCAGATATTTAAAGTGTAAGTTCGCTGAAACCATTGCTGGAATAATTGCTGATTACCATATGTTACCTCTATCTTTTAGCATTTAAAAAGAGTCTTACCCAGCTGGAAGAAAAATGTTTGTGGATAAGGCTGGTAAAATACTGGCAGCACTCTGCAGTTGGATGCCGTTTACATGACTGCAGGTTTTTTTGCTATCCCTTAACATGCTCTTTTTTTTGACAAGTAGCAGTTTTATTGTCTTTGCAGCTGGCTGCTGAAATTCAAGAGGATTTTTTTCTTTGGGTTTTTTTTGTTTGTTTGTTTGTTTTCCATTCTGAATGCAGAGGTGAAAAGTCTGTTCCTTTTACTTCTACCAAGAAGGTTTACAATTCCCCCAGGAGGCAATTTGAATGCAGATTTTTCTCTTGTTGTCAAAGTGGTAATTTACAGGTGGATGTTTTTTCATTGAGGGTTTGAGCACAGCCAGAAGCTGCACTGCACCAGTTCCTGAGCTTTGCCAAAGTAAACCTGTGCAGTGACATTGGGGTCAATTCAAAGCAATTAGCTTCAACATTATGTGAAACTTGACTTTTTTAGTCCTTTCAGATATGTCTTCTGAAAATGACTTAATTGTTACACTTTTTAATCTTATAATTTTTTTTCCTTAACACACCGGTCTCCTTTCTTTCCCCAAATATTCAGTCTTAGGCCTGAAGTTTTGAATGTCTTTTCCTTGCTAGTGATTTCTTCCCAAAGACAGTTTGAAATCCCTACAACGATTCTCAGGTTATGGGATTTCCTCTTGTACCTTCTGATTCCCCACAGGGCTAATTATTCCCTCCTTCAGTCCTATGTGTGATGTTGCAGCTTTTACATAGGTAGCGGATCATGACTAGTTTGTTTTTTTTACAGACATCTGCATTGCACAAGGAATTACATTCACCTGAACCTCTTCACCTCTTTCATCCTCCGGGCTATATCTGTTTTCATTAAAGATTCGGTGGTGAAGTGGATGTACAGCACAGCGACACAAGAGCACCAGTGGGAAGGACTTATTGCCTTCCAGGTAAGGCCAGACACTGTGGTGGTTCTTAGGATATTGAAGTCATCACTGTGTGTGTCTGCCTCAGAGCAGACAATTTAATTCTTGATTGTGTGGCGTGTTTCTCTACCTGTGAGAAGTTTGCCTCCAACGGACAGAGGAAACAGAAAGAAATTGCTTTATGTATATATACATATGTATATGTACAAATGCCCATATCTTCTTCTCATGCTGCAGGTTCATTTCTTTCTGGCAGTGACAAGAGGGCTTTCATTTCCCTAAGCCAGCACCTTTTGTGATAGGACTGTCTGCCTTGTATAATGACCAAATTAGCTGGTTGTTCTTAGAGATCTTTAATCTCTTGATGACAGGAAAAAAAGGAAGCATCTGATTAAAATGCAAATTTGAAAGTATTTAGAAAAGCTTCAGAGGAACAGGATAATTAAATACTTCTAACTGATGGGAGAGGATGTACAACTCTCTTTTGTAAATATGATGAAAGCGTCCCTTTCGCCATTTGGATTTGGAATACAAAATGTACTTGAATCCTAAAAGAAAGGTATTTTTGTTATCTGTATAGCTCTTGTGGTTCTAAAACATGGGTCCAGCATTTACTGCTGCTTTACAGGGTTGGGGTTGTAAAGGGTAAGTCTTCTGATGCATCCTTAGTACCTATCCTTTTCTGACGCTGCCTAAGGCTTAAGCGCTAATACCACATAGTGAATCTCATAGGATGGTTGATTTTTCTTCTCATCTGCAGTGTATCAGTTGCCAGAAAATAACATTGTAGTACACATCTTAAATGGATTGGAAATGTTCATATTGGATTGTCAGTCATTTCCTCTTCCAAAAAGCCTAGGCTTTATTCTTTTACAGACGGCTTATTCAATAGTGGTTTCATCAGATCTGATGGATATATTAATTAAGTAATCAGGTTTCATACTTATCTAAAGCCCTGCTGACCATCTCTGTAATTTGCCAACTATGAGAGATTTTGCTCTTAAATGTGATGCACTGGGCAATATTGCTATTCTGTTAAAAAATCTTTGCTTTGGGAAATAGTCAACATTATGGCATCCACGGTTTGCTCTTTAATAGAGAAAGTCTCAACTGCAGATTAGATTATCTGGGGAAATGTAAAGATTCACTGACAACGTTTGATATAGTACCTTTCACTTGTTCTTTTCATCTTTGTGTCATGCTTTTCAAGATGTAATCTATTGCTTATTGAGATACAATCTATTGCTATTATTCTAAATGCAGAATGTGTACTTTTTATTTTTTAAAGGAGGGATGTTGTTTAAAGCATCTGTCTGCTGCGTATAGCACCTATTACTGGCTCAAACGTGGTTAGTTTAGCAGGCATTTTTTTGAGGAACAAGAGTAGGAGAGAGAACCGGTCTGTCGTGTTAGTATCCTTTTATTCTTGGCCCCTGTTGCATTCATTTGGCCTGTGCTTTCTTCTCTCACAGGAATCGCTCAGCTGCCGGTTGGTCTTTGTGATGATGCAGTATTGTGTGGCTGCAAACTACTACTGGTTGCTGGTGGAAGGCATGTACCTTTACACGCTGCTGGTACTTTCGGTCTTCTCTGAGCAAAGGATTTTTCGGCTTTATCTCTGCATTGGCTGGGGTAAGTTGATTTTTCTGTTTGTGGCTGCACTGGCAGATGGTATAACGGCAAAAATTGTGTGTCTACCCTAGTGCTGCCCAGTTCAAGTCCTGCACTCTGCATTCCCCTTTTGTTCCCAGTCCCTTACCTTGTTTGAGCTGGAGGGTGCTGGGCTGTCACATACTCATGGAATAGAAGATGCTCATGGGTTCATAACGCAGGGGCTGTGTGACACCACAGAAACTCCACAGAGCAGTGGCAGGCACATGGTACTTTTCCTGCAAGTCATCAGCTTCCCAGTACAAATTACAACCTGTGGCTCCACGTGGGTGTGGACTTTTCTGGACTGCCGTGCTTCATCTCCTGAAATTTTCCCATTGCATTTACAGATGTGTTAACTACTTGTGGTGCAAAAGAGCAGTGATGCCTTGCATCTGAGTGAGGATAGCAGTAGAGAAATGGTGGCAGCGTGAGCAGAGGGATACAAAAGGGCCAATGATCAAGGAGCTACTAGCAGTGAATTTTCAGGTTGATTAAGTGGGCAGAGCAGGCCCAATAGGGATTGTTGGGGAAAAAACCAGTCAGGGTGTATGTGCAATGGGCATGTTTGTGCTTGAAATCAAGGATTGTGATGCCTTGAAATCAGCTGGTTGAGCAAGGGCCACCTTGTGTAGAAATGCTAAAGCTTTGATTTTTTCACTCTCTAGTTCACCTGAAAATACATTAGAGTTCAGGGTTCTTCCTATTTTTGGAATGACCATTTATGGGGTTTTATTGCATTTTCTCGCTTCCTCTTCTCTACCCTTCCCTTTTGGTGGAATAAGGCTGATATTGGAAAGCTGAGAGTAAATCCAAGTAAATACTGCAAGTACTTTCACAGATGCTAGTTTGAACATTTAAATTGCTTTGACTCTTCTTTTCTCTCCATGGATTTCAACTGTGAATATTTTAACAAATTAGTTCCCTGGTAAAATGCATATAAATGGCTTATTGTGAATTACCCAATTCTACTGAACAGTGATATATGAGGAGCAAAGGCTTTCTGGCATATTGATGGGAATAAATAAATGCAAATAAAAGCAGTTTCCTGCTGGAGAATTTTAGTTGAAGTTCTACATCTTCCATATTCTTTTATATAGGGCATGCAGCAAAAGCAACACCATTTTGTATAACATTTGAACTATATATGTTTTAATCATACCCTCAATTTAATTAAAAAAAGGTGGGGGGAGCTATCCTGAAGCACTGACTGAGGTCATGAAAGGAAATGGAAAAGAAATTAGAACAAAATTGTATCTAGTCAAATCCTGAGGGGATTGTGGTGTTTTTTAAGAACGGGATAGGCTGGTTTTGGTCTGAATCACTTCTATTTAGAGTTTGTCTCCTGCAAAAGCAGAAGGCAGAAACAGAAGATGTTATTTTGGTTTTGTTCTTCCTTTACAATGGCAACTTTGCTACTGTATATTGAATTTCTGGATGAGTTCATGGAAATGAGCGGCAGTGTCAGAACTTGGCACTGGATATATGGGCTTCATCCAGGCTTCCTAGAAAGGTCTGTCCATGCCATTTAATCCTCATCTGTACAGTTTCTTGCTGTTCCAGATGTGTCTGCATGTGCAAACTTTGCCAATGATTCTCCACCTTCAAATGCAGAAGCATCTGCTGTTTCAGTGCTTCCAGATTAGTTATACCAGATAACAGTTTCATCTCTAACCAAGGGAAAGATATGAAGATTTTTCCCCCTCTTTCTACTTCTTCACTGGTGATTCCATTTTTTGGGTGCTCAAGTCCCTCACCAGGTGACTTTCTGCTGTATGCAACGCTCAGAAGATTTTTATTTAATTTTTTTTTTAGCAGCATGATAGACTCAGTATAATGCTGAGGCTTCAGAAAGTCAGTAGGTTCCTGTTTGAGCTGAGAGCGTCCTGCTCTTTCAAATAGTTTATCAATTCTAAAAATAAAGCTGGAACAAAAAAATAAATATTTATTTGATTGCCAGAGCTGATTTGATACCCCAACCCTTTGTCCCACTAATGAATTGTCCTTTTACAGGGTAATTTTTTAACTTGTTCATTACTCATCATTTCATGAATATTTATGTATAAAAATTTCATAAATGTATTGTTCAAAAACATCATGGGTGTTAGTCACTTCATGTTGTTATTTCTTCTAAATTCTAGTTGAAGTTTGTGATCACTCTCAGACCATATCAAAATCTGTTCTCCTGAAGTGCAGAGTACTGGGCTTGCTGTGCACCCTCCTCGCTTCCCTAAGGATCTTGAATTGCACCATGTTATGGTCACTGCAGCCAAGGCTGCCCTTGAGCTTCACGTTCCCCACCAGCTCCTCCTTGTTGGTGAGAACAAGGTCCAGCATGGCACCTTTCCTCATTGGCTCCTTTGTCACTTGGAGAAGGAAATTACCATCAATGCACGCCGAGAACCTCCAGGATTGTTTATGCCCTAGTGTGTTGTCCCTCCAGCAGATATGGGGGTGGTTGAAGTCCCCCATGAGGACCAGGGCTTGTGAATGTGAGGCTGCTCCTGTCTGTCTGTAGAGGGCCTCATCTGCTTGGACTTCCTGGTTGGTGGCTGGCAGCAGACCCCCACTATGTCACCTGTCCCTGCCCTCCCTTTCATCCTGACCCATCAGATCTCGGTCAGGTCCTTATCCATCCCTAGGTAGAGGTCCATATCCTGCAGCTCTCACTGACATAGATGGCAACATGCCCTCCTGGTCTGCCCTGCCTGGACTTCCTTAGGAGTCTGTGTCATTCTGTTTCAACACTCCAGTCAGGAGGCATCCCACCATGGCTCTATGATCCCACTAAGATCATAGCCCTGCAGGTGTGCACAAATCTCTAATTCCTCCTGTTTATGCCTCATGCTATGTGCGTTTGCACAGAGACATTTTAGTTTTGTCCCTGATGACTCATAGTTAATGTCGGGAGTGGCTGATATTCCTTCATGCTGCTCTTCAGGTACTTTCCTGCTAACCTGTGATCCCTCCAGGCTCTGGGCCTGGCATCATCTATTGCTGGCACTGGCATCAAATTGGTAGGAGTGGGATGGATTGAGGATCCCCTTCCCCAGCAACTTTAGTTTAAAGTCCTCTTCAACAGCTTGGCAAGCCTATGACTTAGATTCTCTTTCGCTTCTCTATCTAATGGACACCATCAGTCCACAGTAGACCGGGTGTTCCAAGATAACCCAAATATATTTTTGCTGTATGATCATTTCAGGTAAGTTCTTAAGTCAGTTTATTAGACAGTAGTCCATTTATTATCAGTTCAAATGAGTAATTATTGTTTTCTGTTGAAGTGTTCATAAAGGGAAAAGTCTGTTTATCTTGTGATACTGTACTTTGCAAAACCTAGAAAAGTTATAAAATCTTCATAGCCTTCTGGAAACTAATGTAGTTTTATAAATTGGGAGTAATTTATATCGACATCATGTATATTGATAGGATTCTATAAACTTTCCCTATTACATGTGAGGTAACTGTATTCCTAATGCCCACTTCCTTGCTGAGATTTCATGCCATACTAGGCTTTCAGATGGCAGTTGAAAAAAATGAAATTTTTCCTATTTCATTTAATGTGGAATATGTCTTGCTTATGTCTTCTATTTCTTTGTAAAAGCCAACTTTCATACATTTCTGTCAACCTCAATTTCCACATCTTACTGCAAAAACAATGGTTTATGCCATTTTCAAATCTGGTGGAAGCAAAAAAGGCAGAAACAGTAACAGCATCAAACCCCAAAATTTTGAATAGGCTAGTGGAAGAGCAGGTAGATGAGTTGTTTCAGTCTGGGAGTCAGCACAACAGCAGCTAAAACAAATGTTGATTCACATAGTCATGATCACTTGCAGAAAGAAACCTTTGTTGCTATACACTGCTGGTACCTGGTGCTTCCTTCCTTTAGCATAAAAGAAATCCTTGCCTGTGGATCTCACCTTCTAGAGAAAATAAAAAGCATTTGTAGAAGGAGGAGGGGAAAAACTCAACCTAACTACAGAGATTAAGATGTATACTTTTTGTTTTGTTTGTTTCTCGGGATGTGCAGAATTCTCTGAGTCAGGGTGTCCAGGACACCACACGGTGTTCACAGCATCTGAGCCCAAGTGGAGAGTTGCCAAGCCTGACATTGACTTCAAACTAACAGTAGTCTCTGGAGAGGGACAGTTTATACTGTAAAGCTGCTGTATCAGAAACTTTTAGTGGGAAGAGGACCTGTTCACATTTGGGAGGAGGGAAGAATGGGGAACAACAGAAATATCACACAGTGACTCTGTGTGACATCCAGACAGGAAGAACGACAGAAGACCATTTTCAACACTAAAGGCTAAGAAGAAAATGTTAATAAAAAGCTAAATATTCTCTGAGCTTCTATGGCAATTTTACACCCAGCTGCTCTTGCAGCAGGGAAATTGCCATAAAAAATAAATAATCCATTTCCTTCCAAGCCTTGGCAATCCGAACTTGCTCTAAGAAAGAATATTTTAAGGGAATGAAGCTATCAAAAGCAGGAAGCCTGGCTAGGGCATCAAAATCTACATCCTGATTGCAAGGAAGATCTTACTGGAACAGAGGCAGTAAGAAACCTTCCTTCGGAAGCCCAGTATGAACTCACTGTAGCAACAGGATGCATTCATTGCACTGACCACTTCTTTTTTGTTTCAAATGAAAATGGTGTTTCAGACAAGGATGTGAAAATCGGTTTTGTATCCAGACTGATCTTGGTAGGAAATGCACATCAGGAGTTCCTCTTAATTCTCTTCATTCTGTCTTCTAGATTGAAATCTTTCATTCTTTTCCTTTCTTATAAATAAAAAATGTTTCATCTTTTCTTCTCACATCTTCAGTGCTTTTACTCTTTCTACATCTACTCATATTTATTTATGAATTCTTTCAGTTCCTCATTGCATCATTAGTGCATTCATACATCAAGCAGTTGATCAAGTCAGAGCGTCCTAAATGCTTTCTGAGAGAAAGAGGACTGAAATTGTTCTGACAGCAGTAGTGTCCTTCTGGTTTGTGTGCCTGATTGTCTCAGAGGTTGGACTTATCACATGTGGAAGCCAGTGATGTCAGGTTACAGCTGAAATACTGAATACAGTCCTAAAATGCTATATTCAGAATATGTTCTCATTTAAGGGTCTCAGCAGGATGGCAGTGCTCTGGTCCTACAGATTCACTTCAGGAAGAATCTCTAATCAGCACGTGAGGATGAGGGCAGCCTCTCTTGCTCCTCATATATCTTCCCTGAAATTGCCTTTACAGAAAGTGTGTACAAGGCAAAGCCACAAATAAGGTGCTTCTGTAAGACTGGAAACTTGCTTGCACGTGGGGGTAAAGGAAAGAGGATGGCATGGAATAGCACCACCTGGTGACACCTTTCTGGTGTAGTAACTGGGACTGTGTGCATTCTAGAACAAACCTGAGCTTTTCTATTTGGTTACCAAAATATCTTAGACCCATTAAATGAAGAGACTGATTACTACATGCTGCTGTCAGGACATGGTATCTTCCATTAGCAGCTCCACGAATTTCTTGGCCCTCTGCTCATTCAGGACAGTGGAGTGTTCTGAAAATGTCAACCTGTGAAGATTTTCTTATGATTTTCTTTTCTTACCTAAATTTTTGTTGTGGAAAACACCTGGTTTTCCAACTTCTTTTTCTTACTATGCAGACACCTGACCAGGTGTAGAATATATAAGCTAGAGTGAAACTAAGAAAGTTGTGCTGCTTATTTGTGCAGTGGGGTGTTAAGATGTTGATTTGGCAGTTCCATTATTTTCTCATCATCCATAATATATATTATTGTTACAGCCTATAATTCAGATGCCCAGTCATTTGAAGTTGAACTTTATTAGCTGAACTGTCAGCAGGCTTATTTCCTAGTACACTTGACAGATTTCATAATCACCATGTAGTGTTCAAAGATTTTGGGTCAGCTATCAGCCTGCAAGAATTAACATTGCAGAAGCTATTATGAGCAGACTGTTGTAATTTCTGGCATCTTCAGCAGTGATGCAGCACAGAAAAAAGTAGACATTACCATTTCCAGAATTCAGAGACCTTTCTCTGATCAGTTAATCTAGGAGAAGATCAATCTCAGAGCTTTCTGTGTGATAAAAAGCAAAACCAGAAGGAGTTCAACCTATATCTTGAATAAGTGCATCCTATAAATGAGTGCAGTTTTTTCTCAGATATCTGATATTCTTTGAATAGCAGCAGCAAGAAAAAGAAGTGTAGGACTTAAATGCCCCAAAAGGCCTGCATGTTGGGAGCCCAGTGGAATACACCACTGATTCTGTTAATGAAATATTGTCATCTGTAGTATTTATTCAAAGAGTTGTATGCAGTTTACTTCCACTGCCTGCTCAAACCAGACAGAAGTCTCTTGACTGAGTGAAGTAACCAGAATAATACGTGAACTTGTGCCAGTTAATGCAGGGTAATTAGATGTCAAAATTGTTAATTAATCTTCAGAGAGTCTCAGTGATCCTTGCATAGTACAACTATGGCAGAGATGCTTTAGACTTGCCCTTTTGCTGTCATGAAAGACTTCTACAGACTTGAAGTGAATTACGGAATGTTCTTGAGGCATTCTCCTCTTTAGATCTTCACAAGGGCTTTGGAAAACTGGATGCATTCCCATCTGCTGAGAGTGTGTCCCAGATGGTTTTCAGAGCCACGTATTTCTCAAGGCAAGGCTTTGTGAATTTGGTAGATGTCAGTGGGTATTGAGAAGATGGAGATATCCACAAATCATTATTGTTATCACTTGATATGTCAAATGATATATGCACTGACATACAGCCTTTGTGCTCTCAGTGTTTGTGTCTTATCCTGTAACATTCATATTAAGATGTCTTAATTTTCTGCTAAGTCAAGAAAGGAAAAATTCAAACTATAATTCATTTCTATGAATCAAAGACTCATTTGGTTGGGAATTGATTTGCAATGAGCTTGTCCTTAGTCCCTTTATGCCACTCTGAAAGCAGCATAGAGTTCCTAGAAACTTTGCTCCCGAAATATTGTGTATTCTCAGTGTAAGGTACATTCATGGAACATGTTCAACCACTTGTCCAAATAATCTCTACTCAATTCACTATCTTTGCTATTATTCTAATTATTGTTTGGGGCTTTTTTCTTGCTACTCTTTATTCTCTCTCTCTTTTTTAAAACTGATTAAGGGGAATATTGTTCTTCTGTGTCTGTAGTATTTAGCTATTCTGAGAATAGAGACAGTCTAAAGTACAAGAGAGAAGGTTTTTTACTGATAATACTCACTACAGATAACCGCTTGAGATATTCAAACTGCAGGAGATGACCAATTTCTATGAGGCTTTAGTTGCCAGGAACTGTGCATTTGCCCTGTGCAGCCCTTACTGCCGTGCCCCAATGTTTTTAGGAATTCAATTACAAAGTGCAATAAATGTTGCCCTTTCTATACAATGTACGCGCAGCATCAAATACTGACCAAGGAGGTACTCAGCAGAATTAGACCATCTTGATCCATCTCTAGGCAGAAATTCCTCATCCTGCTCTTTAAGTCTCAACCTGCTTTCCTTCCTTGTGTGCTTTTTTGGCATTCCCTATACTGAGTATTGGTTGGTAGATGCACTTTAATATTATTTTTCATGACATAGGCATTTCATAAATGAACAAAATTAATGTGAGATCCTCTGACACTGTAAAGCAGCTGATGTCTGCCAGTTTGTTTGGCTTGTCTCTCTTTGCTTTACACCCCAGACAAACTGACCAACTGTGGCACATGCACTGTCAGAGGTAAGGGTAGGGCCAAGCCTCTTCTCAAAGCAAGGTTCATCTGCTGTCTTTGCTGCAGCCACTCAAGTCCATGCCAGTACTGCAGCCCAAACGTGGGACTTCCCTGTGGGGGAGGCCTGAACACACTTGCTAGGTGTGCCCACACTCCTTCTGCTGTCGGGGGAATGTGGGCTGGGTGTGCTCCAGCCGTGATGCCAATAGACAGCCTGAGCTTGGTGCTGCCTGAATGCAGGGTAGGTGACCCACAGACAGAATTTGGAGGCAAAGGTCAGGGTCAGAGCACACTCCTCTCTCATGTGAATACAGAGGCTAGTAGAGCTTCTAAAAATTTAATTCTCTTGGCCCCTCTGTGAAACGTTGCACGGAAGAGGTGGTATATGCTGAGTATGGGGGCAGTTTTTTTGTTGTTCATTTTTCATGCCTGTTGGGAACTAGGTGGGAGCCCAGGAAAAGATGAGTTATATCTATTAGTTACTTGTAAGTTAAATGCCTCCTCCCACCGTTGATGGCTGTCTGTGCTGGATAGGAGCTGCAACCCTGCCACCAGTTTATGATGTTGCTCATTACAGTGTTTATGTGGGGGGGGTGGATTGTCATCCTCTCTGCTTTTCCCAATCTCAGTGTCAGTGTCAACCTTGTCTCCTCTCTTTGCAGGTGTGCCAATGCTGTTTGTTATCCTCTGGGGAACTGTCAAGTACCTTTATGAAGATGAAGGGTTGGTTTAGTTCTGATTTTTCTAGCTATCTCATTTGTGCTGTATGTGTGCACCAGCAGGTCTTTGTTTGCTTTCTGTTCGGTGTGGTTTGCTTTGGCAATGTGCTGAAACCTCACATAATTGCTTCTGTTTTGTCTGAAGGTCTTGCATAACATTTCAGAAAGGAGCATATGTTTTTTTCTGATCAAAATTTTCTGCATGTCTGAATGAATCTATCCTTTTTCAGGTCAAGGAAAGGTATGTTTTGTTTTTCTGTAGTTACAGTATCAACAGTAGAAGTCATCATACCAACCAAGACCACTCCTGATACTGCGCCTTTGGCAGTAGCCTTTACAGTTATGCTTCAGAGGGAAGTAACAACCTCCTACAGGATTCTGCCTGCAATTTGTAGTGGTTAGCTTATGCTTAACAGCAGAGATGTGATTGCCTGCTCTTGTTTAAGCTTACATTACTTAGATTTTCTTAAAACAAATGCACATTCTCTATCTGTTTACGTTAGTCTTGCTGAAGTCAACTATGTCATGCACAAGACTGCTGTAAAACACAAAATACTTTTTGTCTGTTTTTACCATAGTGGCTGGTCTGAAAAAATTACCTCTGCATGTGCTTTATGTACCAAATTTCATTGTAGGCGTTTGTAGCATTTGTTGGGGTTTTTAAAAATAAAAATTTTTTAAAAAAGGGAGAAAAGTGTCTTCTTCTTTTTAGTGGCAGTGGCTGCCTGGAAGTATTTGGGTAGCTTTCTTTATGATGAAATAAATAAACATATGCTATTTCATTTTTATTATAAATTTACTATTTAATGAGTTTTTTTCTTACTTAGTTTCCAAACTACCCAGCCAAACTTTTTTAAAAGGTTTTTTTTTTCCCCTTTTTTTTTTTTTTGGTCTTTTTTTTTTTCCTTTTTTCCCTACTTTTTCATTGTTCCCCTCCAGACATAATCCTTGCTGGAGGGATGCTGCAATGTGAAAATTCAATGTAGTCAGACCCATGCCCAGACTGTTTTGTGGTGTTTGTTAGTATTAAGAACCAGTGCTTTTTTTAGTGTTCTTCATAGTACTGAATCAGTTCAGTCAAAGCTGCCTTTTCTGGCTTAAGCACTGCTAGGATTTTCAGACTTTCCTTTTCAAGGTTGACTTGACAATATTCTGTGGCAAGATTGTGGCTGTACTGATGTATTGCAAGTTTTGTTGAAATTATCAGAATAGGTATAGAGACTACGCAGCCTCTGAGCAGGCAGCGTTCCATGGATATATCTTCCCATTGATATAGAAAATGTATTCAAAGTGCCCATACTGAGCCTCCTACATTATGCAGTGCTCAGAGCAGATTTATGTTTTCTGTTAGGGAAAACTGTCACTCACTGCCCTCAGTGGACCTTAAAAGGGGCAATCTTGCACCTTATTGAATTTTCTAAATCTTGTCTAAATATTTGTAAAATACAGCAATAAATAACCATGTGCAGCAGCTGCTCTGAAAGGCAAGATTTCCATGCCTTGGGCAGACATTTGTTGGAGCAGCCAGGGATATCCTTCATGCTGTTTGCCGTAGTGCTGTCACTGTGGATGTGCAGCGGGCTGTAAATTTCATTTGTGATTTAACTATTTCCCTGGCTGTGAAGAATAACTGGAAGTAAATGTGGTCAGGGATGGGAATTTGAGGCAGTCCTGTGAATGTAGCCATTTGAATAAAGGACCAAAGCCTGCAAGACTTACTTGCACGCTGGCTTCTTCTTTCCTTACATGTGCAGGAATAAACTCCTTTAGAAAGCAACTGATGTTTTAAAAGTGAGCTATTGAAAAATACTTTGTCTAGTTTAGAAACAAAATTAAAAGGAAGCTGCTGTTCTTAGTTATTAGACTGTGCCTAAAAAGCTGATACTCACACATTTTTGTTCCTGTCTGCAATAAAGTATGGGAGGAAAACAGCCAGCCTACAATCCTTTTTTAAAAATTGAGCCATTCAGCTCTAGCTCTTCAAGGTAAAAATTTAGTGTTTTCACTTTTAGAAAAAAGCATACAGGATTGGTAAGCAAAGGCAGAAACTTCCCAGTAGCATTCGTTTCACTGGACAAATTCTCTACTCATGGCTCTGAGGCTATTAGTTGCCCAGCATCTTCTGAGTGGTGCTGAGCAAACTGCAGGGATAGATCCCAAACACAATAGTTGTTGGTGTATTTATCAGTGTGACAATCACAGAAAGCACAAATGGGCAAGAAATCATGTACAGATATACCAGTTTTATTTTCTGGACGCTTTAATAGCCATGACACTTTAATTGACCTGTAGTGGTATTTTTATTGCACACATTTGTATAAATCTAAAAGTAGCTAAAACTGCTATGTGCCACAGGAAGCAAATTAACACACACAAAAACTTGGCAGAGTTAATGTAAAGAATTGTTTCTCATTGTCTGTTATTATAAAGGATTTTTTAAATTGCCTTTGCATCTATTGCAGCTAGTGAGAAAATTAGAACTCCACTTCCAGCAATGCCTATTATCCCATCGGTTTTGAGAGGTTCAAATAAAATTAGTTTCAGAGGCTTCATGAAGCTGGCTCCCAGTCACACGTACCAATTAAGTTCTTCTGTTACTCAGATTCCAGCTCAGGTATGCTGACTACACACAGTCTGTACACCTGTTTTCTCCAGTATCTAAAATGTAATTGAGCTGTAGGTTGTAGAGCTGCTGGTGGCTGTAATATGCTTGTTATACACATTAAACTGAAATTGAAAGAAAAATTAAGTCCTGGGACCTTTTCAGACTTGCATTACCTGCAAGAGAATGTGGAATTGCCACAGCCAAGCTGCTGCGCTTTCCTCTCTAGTCTGTGATGACACGTGGATGTGTGGTTGTAGCATGGATCCCTCCCACATGCTGCATGGTTTGCTCTTTTTAATTTCCTCTTAGACTGTCCTGCTACAAGGCTGGGAGGGTTTCATCTCCACCACCATCACCCAAGCTGAAGTTTCCTAGGTCTGATAAGAAATCTTAAGGAAAATTGTGCATATGTATGTTTTGATGAGAGACGAGACTTGGAGAGGAAAAGAAATTTGTTTTTTTGAAGGAACCTATGTTTTCTGTAGTGCTGTTTCCTAGTTTATATTTCACAGCTGTGTAGCTCAGAAACTTGCTGGCTTTACTGGTGACTGTTTCTTTTGAGTAATGCTGAGCAATATGGCAGGAGACTAACAAAGTTATTTCATAGAAATATTAAGAATGCTGTAATTGCAGCAACAAGTGAGCACTGCCCTGGGCCATTGTGCACAGACATGGCCCATCAGACGGTGGTGGTCGCTGGCTGTGGCCAGAGCAGGACTGAAAAGAACTAGATGTACAAACCCCTTCGCGTAAGGTTCACTCCAAACCAGCAATCCCAAACTGTGGCTGTCAGGCATCACTTTTCTTGTTATTGTTCTCCAATATTGCTCAAGGAGACAAGAATTTAAAAGGCTAAAATGAGACTCATGGGGGAAATGAAGTATTATATTGCCCTGCAGCATGCTGCTTATTTGGCAGAGGGCTCAGGTCAACAAAAAGTTAGGAACTATTGCTCCCATCTTTGATTTTACTTGTTTATAATTTTTAAAATTCCCTTTGGGCCAGAAGCCCTGTGCATATGCACTGAAGGAACTGGAGTTTGCTGCCTCAATTTCTTTCTCCTGGCTGAAATTATGGTCCTTTATGAAAATAAGGACAAATAAAAGTAGTGCAGACAGAGGAAGCTAGGAACCACACAGGAAAGATCTGACTCAAACAGATTCCCCTCCCCCCGCTTCTCCTTTCAGCCATATGACAAATTTGACCTTGGTTTTAATGGAATAAATCTTCACAATTAATGGATGATAATTTCATAGCAAATTGTGGAGGAGAGCTAGCCATTACTGGGCAAGAAAGGCCGGTGAGTAGTATCGAGTTGGATTATGATAGCTGCAATAGTACAAAGCATTCAGTGTTTCTGAGAAGCAACTGCCTCTGTTTCCATGTCAGCATGATGTGCTTTCCTAGTATCTAGTCCTTAATATTGTTTTCCATCTGCATTGCCGTGACAGAATGAAAAGCAGGAGATTTTAGTAATGTACTAAAACTTTTCCTTCTTGTCTCCTTTTTGTTGTCTTCCTAGTTGCTGGACCAGAAACTATAACATGAATTACTGGTTGATCATCAGACTGCCCATTCTCATTGCCATTGGGGTGAGTATGAAGCGTGTGCTGTGAGCTGGCGGATTTCCATGAGAACAGGACGTGACATAGTACAAAGATGCACACATGGCCCTTGTGCACGTCCAAAGGCTAATAACCTTTGAGGCTACTGGCATTTTCATTCAAAAATATGATTTTATGAAACCGATTTGGTTTCTATCACTGGAATTCCAGACTAGCCTTTTGTTTGTTTAATTTGGCCACATGCTGTCATGTTGTAGTGGCAGGAAATGATAACAAAAGAGCATGCTGCAGCAATCCAGTTAATTCCCAAGTGAACAGAAAGCTCTGGCAGGTATTACAGGGAGGGCGAAGACAATATTTCAGGTACTGGACTGCGAAAGAGCCACAAAATGTGTGGCATTGTGTAGAAATGCCATGTTCTGCAGCCACGATACTGTGTCAGTCTCAGATCTCCAGACAAGGCAAATGAGCCAACCCACACTTACATGGTTTCTCACTCCCCAGAGAGCAGGAAGGCTTCCCTTCTTTGTCTAATGTGTTTTCAAAGATGACTTGTGCATTCACAATATGTATTTAGAGCACAACTCCTTAGCAAGGAGTTGAGTTACATGACAAATTCTGCAGCTGCAGAGTAGCAGGATGCAGACACCTACATGTGCATACACAAACCAGCTTTCTTGACTACTTGTGCACATGTGTTTATTGATGATGATGATGATATAAATCCTTCTTTTATTTCTCCAGGTAAATTTCCTCATCTTTATCAGAGTTATATGCATCATTATCTCCAAACTACAGGCTAATTTGATGTGCAAAACTGACATAAAATGCAGGTATGTCTTACGGTCATCTGGCAGTTTTCATGCCAATCAAAATAGAAGTAGATAAGAAGGTACATGACAGGATTGGATTGACAAAGGTGGTTAAAAATCACAGCCCTTGAGTAATGCCCAGGTGTGGTGTCACACATTGGTACAGCTGCTTAGTCAGTTCTCAGAAAAGCCTCAGTGAAGCCAGGGCAGGTATTATACCTGTGTTATAGATAAACAAAGGCTTGATGTCTGTCACTTTACAGTCTTCCATTAGACTGGATGGATATTAATTAAGCAGATACTTTTAAAATACATGCAGCATATGCAAGGACTAGATGTTAAAGTAGTTGAAAGCGTCCAGAGAAGAGCAACAGAACTAGTGCAAGGGTTGGTAGGAATGTCCTGTGAGGAGTGGCTGAGAACTTTTGGCTTGTCTAGTTTGGAGAAAAGGGCTCTGAGGGGTGATGTCATTGCTCTCTACAGCTCCCTAAGGAGGGAAAGTGGAGAGGGTGGAGCTGAACTCTTCTCCCTGGTATCCAGTGATAGGACATATAGGAATGGTTTGAAGCTGGGGGGGTATAAACTGGACATTAGGAAGCATTTCTTTACAGCAAGGCTGGTCAAACACTGGAACTGGCTTCCTAGAGAGGTGATCGATATCCCAAGACTGTCACTGTTTAAGGGGCATTTGGAAAGTGCCCTTAATATTGTGCTTTACATTTTGAACAGCCCTGAAGTAGTCAGGCAGTTGGACTAGTTGGTCATTGTAGGTTTCTCCCAAATGAAATATTCTATCCTATTCAAATTTGAAAAAAAAAAAAAAGAGTGATAGAAATGAAAGGTTTCACTTCAAGAAAGATAAGACAGGAGTCATTTTGAGTTTTGCTCCTTGTTCTTCATGCCAGTTGTTATTGGGACAAACTTTAATCTTGAATGCATGAGATGTTTCAAGAGAAATGTCAGGGTTATCACAGAAATGTTTTTGTTTTTCAGGCTTCACCCTATCCGTGTCTCTATTCTTCCTGTTATTTAATCACTTTTCTAAGATTCATGGTTGCATCCTTCATTTCTGCATCTTGAAGAATACTTTTGTATTGCAGTCTGAAAAACAATGTAGGAATAACAAGTTAGCTATTGAATTTTCCAGTGTGGAGCTACATGCTGTGGTAGCTGGACTGCTGCTGGCGCTGGACTTAGCAACTTTGAAATTGGGTATTTCAATGCTGCAGCCTTCTAAGCTAGACAAAGCATGTATTTTGGTACATTCTCATCACAGTATAGAGTTGCCTTGTATGTTACCTACCAGCTTTACCTCACATGAAATTTTGGAAATCCTAATGCATCTTTAGAGCTCAAAGCAGAGAAAAGGACTTGTTTAAATGAACTTTGTTTTTAAGCCTCCTTTTTTTTTTCTTTTTTTTTTTTTTGTTTTGTTTTAATATACGTGACCTCTATTTGCCAGGATAAAATTTGTGGTGGTGTAAGGGGGGGATTTTCCAGTCCTTATGGCTTGAACCCATTTAAAAGTCTGACTGTAAGTTCACCCTGCCAAGGGAGAAGGCCTTTGCCCTCATGACTTCTGCAAGTGACAGGAAGGTTTGATGCTGGTGAGCCATTTCTCAGAGATGCATTTTCATACATTTCTATGTTTTACATGTTAAAAAATCTGCTGTGTAAACAGAAGGTTTTTATCAGGAAAGAATTTACCTAGCAACAGAGCCTTCTTCTTAACTGATGAAGACTATAGATTTGGTGGCCTGTCTGGAGGTCCGTGGTTATAAGGAGAAGTTTTGGAAAAGGCTTTTACTGAAAAGAGTTTGGTTCATTGGTATGCTTCTAATGATAACAAACCGAGTAATCAGAGATTCCTGTATCAGAATTCTTTTCCCCCTTCCCTTCCACTCAAAGTCGGTGGAGGAGATGTTGGGCAGAGGAAAGACAGAACTGCTATGCTGGAATGGGTTGTTTTAAACGAGGACTAGTCTAGAAAGTCACTAGTTTAGATATGTATAGAAAGGAGAAGAGTGTTTTGCTCTCAGGCCAGTCTGTCTTTCACCTCTCTGCTGTTGCCCACTCATTTAATGACAGCAAGCTCACTGTTCAGTATGTCAGCAAACCCATTTCCTCTACAGAAGGACTGCAGTTGTGAAGAAACTTCTCCCCTTGCTCAGGGGGATTTTGCTTACCCAGGAATCCTTTTCATAGGACTTTGCATGGCTTCCTGTTTAAGGCAGAGCTCTCTAAGCATCCCATCTGGAGCAATTAACTTTGATTAAATAAGCAAGGGGATTGCTGTACACCTACACAACTCCTTATTTTTACCCAGACGGTGTCTCCAGGGCCAATTCAGCATCAGGCTCCCACTTCTCTGTCTCAGGCAGGTGGTGGTGGAGCATAGCCTCCATCACAAGGCTTGCTGGTAAAGCTGCTTGTTTAAACAAGCTGCCTATCCCCCAAAGCAGTGGTGTGCCTGGGTCTACTGAGAGCTACATTTCTGCTTATCTGTATGTGTAAACCTGTTTAATTTCAATAGCTGCTTTGATTCGTCATCCTTTGGTCCTTGTGCATCAGGGACATTGGCAGGCAGAACCTTGCACTTACCATGTGTTAACCTCATGCAGCAGTACAGGATGGACACTTACTGGGGAGAATGCTACTTTACAGAAGACCCAGGGAGGCTGGAGGAAAATAAGGTTGAATGTGGTTCAGCAGTGTGCCCTTGTGGCAATGCAGGCTGACTGCACACCGAGCTGCACAGCCAAGGGCAGAGCCAGAAGGTCAAGGGAAGTGACTGATCCCCTCCATTCAGCACTTGTGAGACTGCTTCTGGGTCCACCTTGAGGCTTCCCAGTATAAGAAAGACAATGTGTTCCTTGCCTCTAACCTCATGGGTCTTGCATCAATATTGCACCAAACCAATTCAGGGGCTGGACCAGGTGGCACAGGAGGAAGTGGTGCAAAATGGGTTTATTCAGTCCACAGAACAGAAGAGTAAGTAACAATTTAAGTGCAGTCTTCAGCTAATGTTAGTTATACAGAAAATGGAGCTGGAGTATTTTCAGAGGGTCACAGTGAAAGGATGAGGGCAGAGGTCACAAGTTATAGCAAGAGAGATTCCAATTGCATCTCAGGTGAAAATAAATTCACAGTCAGAGTGGTCTCACACTGGAAGAGAGGCCCAAAGGGGGTGTGGAGGACCTTGGAGATATGTGAAACTTTGCTGGACACAGCCTCACGTAACCTGCTGTGAACTGGAGTTCAACCAGAGACTTCCAGAGGTTCCTTCCAACCTGAATGATTACATGATTCAGAATAGCAGCCAGTAGACCAGAGGCACACAAGATCTGCTAAGTACTGACAGTCCTGCTAGATGAGTGATTTCGTATCTCCTGAATTGTTGTGAGATCTTGATAGGTTCTGTGGCCCAGGAAGCTCCCACGTGATGCTCAGACATCTTTCATTATCCTGTTGGGTGTTGTCTATCAAAAGAGAGTTAAAGATCATTCTTGTGAATTTTTTCCTGTGGTTGTATCCCTTGAGCAGTGCTCTCTCACATGTGAAAAATGTTTTATTTCAGGTTGGTTTGTCTTTTTTCCTTTGCTAGCTGTGTCTTTGAACTTGCTGTTTAAATCACGGAGCCATCACTCACTTTAACACAGTTTAATTGCCTTGACAAAGTGTTCCTCAGTCACAGATAGTTACAATGAAGATTTAACACACCACAGAGTGGAATAGCAAGTACTCTTCCCTTTGCCAAGATACTTTTAAAATATTCAAATTATTGATAGATTATTTCTTTCAGGCTATCAACAAAGTAGGTTTTGGTCGTCCTTCCCAAATTACAGGTGGAGAAAAAGATATGCAGAAAGACATCACAGGTACAAGAAAGCACATGGCCTCCCTCTGAGTTTGGAAGATTTGCCGGGTTAAATACAGCTGGATACAAAGAGTAGCTCTCACCAAGAAATGCTCTGCAGCGAAGGGCTAGGGGCAGTTAAAACTTAGTAAGGTTATTTTGAGGATTTCTTTTTTTCCTGCAGCCTCTTGAGGACCTTGCATCACAAAGTGGTACAGTGACTTACCAAAGTTGACAGTGTGTCAGAAGCAGAATGAAGAAACAGTGACTCCCAATGATCATTTGGATCAACAATGGTCTATTCAGTGGCACTGTGTTTTTTTCTTTCTTTGTGGTCTTAGGCTGGCCAAGTCTACGTTGACTCTGATCCCACTGCTGGGGACCCATGAGGTCATCTTTGCCTTTATCACGGATGAGCACGCCAGAGGGATGCTGCGCTTTGTGAAGCTTTTTACTGAACTCTCCTTTGCTTCATTCCAGGTAGCACTCACAGTGTGCGTGTGTGCGTAAGATACTTTTCAGCTGCTATTTGGGGACCTGCTTTCTCTCTCATTCGTTGCATGTTCCCTGTTCCTTGTATTTATCAGTTTAGCGCTGGATGTAACAGGATTATGACAGTGAAAGGGAAAGTATAAGGACTAGTATTTAATAGCCAACTTAGCGTCACATACTCTTATTTTCAGTGTCTTAAATTTACTGCAATAAACCGGTATTCCTTTCCATATATTAATATTTACTTCCTATGGTTTCACCTCAAGGCAATAACAAAAGTGTCTGTGATTTCCCGTAATTGTATAATGGCATTGCTGAAAGCAAATTTTGTGCTTTCTCCAGTGTTTTTGATACTCCTTGGAAAATGTGTGCTGTGAGAGGTCTGCAACTGTAACTGCATGTGAAGAGAACATAGGCTTATTGTGACCTTTATTTAACTGTTGCCTTAGGTAAAGGCTGTTTTGAAAGAGTCTCCTTGTTTAAGGAAATCATTATTCCTTTATTTTCCCTGCACACTCACTAATCACCTGTTTATCAAGCACAGAGATGTATTTAAGACCACTGTGAATTGCTCGCTTATGAAATGTTATAACTTGAAACCAGGTAAGGAAAAAGAAGGGGAAAGGAATCACTTAACAAAAATAACAGGTTGAAGAAAACAGTAACTCATTTTTCCTAAGACATAGTTTGCTCAAACCTCTCCTCTGCCATCAGAGCTGACAGGGGCCAAAGATTGTCTCCACCTTTCAGTCTTATCATGGACATGCCAGTGTGGAGCCTCTAGACCTCTGCAGTTTTGTTTGGCAAAGCAAGGAAACTGCTCTGCTGACTGTTCTTCTGGTTTTTGTTGATTTCAGGGGCTGATGGTTGCAATTCTTTACTGTTTCATCAATAATGAGGTAAGAGAGACACCATTTGTTCCAATTTGCCTTATCAGCATACACTGTAGGAAAAGGAAATTGAAAGTGGTGTTGAACTGCTAAATTGTCCTTTTTCAGAAGTTTCACTTTTTTTTTACAGATCCTTCCCTAACACAGCTACACAGGATAAGTCAAGAGACAAATGTTGTTGGAAGGAATTCAGACAGTATAATGTAGGGTCACTATTTGTAGATGTGGAATCTCACAAATAGTCTTGCTCACAATTGTACAGTATGCACTGCTGGAATCCTTTTTTTAAGAATTATAGCTGCTCTTCTTAATCTGTCTCATAGTGCTTCTTATTTGCTCGTTTTGGTGAGTGTGGGAGTGGAGCCCTTTTTATTCTGTGAACTCAACTCAACTGACTGTTGAAGCTGGACAATTCTCATGGCTATTGCTGTATAGTTTGGTTTCATTTGGTTCCCCGTGGCCCAGCTTTTGAAGACATTATCACTCTCTCATTAAGAAACTGAACTTCACGGGGTGGTGAGCTCTCCCACAGGCCCAGAAGACATGTATCTGTCTTTGAGTAATTGATTGCAAATACCATCTCCTGTGGATTCTGCTGAATCCCAGCCTTGTTGGGTGATAGAGTATAATTCTGTTTCCATATTGCAGGAATCCCTGATGTTACCTTCTAAGTGATTATTATCATTCATTCAGTAATGAAATTTGCAAGGGAAGCAAACACTACCCATTTGGCAGTACCTTATTAAATTAAATGCACATTAATGTGTTTTACACTCGCACTAAATCTACTTTTAACCATGGTAATTCAAGATCACCTATTGAGAGACAGGCCTCATCAAGGAATTGGAATTGGTGGAAAACTCTGCTACTTGTGTCATTATGGCCAGGCTGGAGTCAACAGAAGAGCAGCAGGCATCCTGAACTAAGCCTTGCAGGAGAATGTTTACTTTTGTAGCTTGTGGGTAAGATTTTGTTTAAGTGAATCTGTTAATTGTACTGCTTATGAAACTCAGCGGTGGGTAGCAGCAGGCTTTACTCAAGCATGAATTAGAGAATATTTGTTTCAAATCCCTTGTACAGCTTTACAGGTGTACTTTAATCGTGAAATGCAGCACCGTCTGCTGGTGCATCATGTATTTCTTTTGATTCACTTTGGCATTTGCTCATACATCCCCTGTGCAGCTGCAGCCAGGCCTCTCCTGAGTAATGTCCAATAATTTCCTTCACATGATACGAGGGCAAAGTTACATCATAGCCCAGACTCTATTACAAACCTGAAACAGGTAGGCTTGTTTCATTTGAGAGAGCTTACTGTGTAACAGCCTACCTATGTTTCTAAGAGATCCTTCAAATCTCTTGTTACCATGATTCTCTTGCCTTTGTAATATAGTTCATAAAATCTAACCACAGTATGCTCTGCTGCACTGACAGATAATCTAGGATGAATTATTCTGCTTGTTCCAGCTCTTGTTAAAAGAAGGGAGTAGGGTTTTGTCTAGCCCAGTCATCAACATCCATAGAATAAATCCATGTAAAGAGTTTGATTAAATAAAGTCTCTTCTATTTCTTTTCTATATGAGAAATTTTTTCCTAAACTAAATGAGAAACTATTTGTCTTCTGACACACCATATGTGTCCAAAGAATATCCTTGTTTGCAATGTGGTCTATATTTTATTTTCATCTGTGACTCATTGACTCCTTTTCTTTTTCCTTAACCATATAGAATGAAAGTTCTTTGCAAGTCCTGGTGCCCAGATCAAGAGTAGAAATTTAGCTAGAAGTGATATTGTTATCCTTTTGTAGCACCTACTTCTGGAAAAACACTAGAATATGTTCATATTTAAGTCTTATTTCACCTGAAAGATTCTGGATTTTCTCTGAACTTGTTCTGAAGCCAACAGCAGGGTCTCATGAGATTGCCTGTTACTACCTATGTTCTTTGCAAAATGAGCTAGGGTTAATATGACCAGTTTTTCTGCAGTTAGTACTGCTTTCTATAAGAAATATTTTAAACCATGGAGATGCTGCCTTTTTCCACTAGTTAGTTTAAGAGGATTCAGGTTTCATTCTCTGTAGTCTTGGTTCTCCTTTTTGCCTCCTTCCTATCACTGTGGAAGTACACTTCACTCTCTTCTACTTTAAAGAATCTGTCCTGATGCCAGGACTTTTGAATTCTTTAAATACTGCACAATCCTCCCTTTTTCTTGTAATTTCTTTTCATCCTCCATGCAGACAACTCATTAAACTCTTCCATCAGCTCCATTCCAACCCATTTAAGACCTACTTTCCTTTCACTATGATTTGTTGAGATTTTTTTTCCCAAAATTTAACTTTTTTGTAGTCATATTCCACATTCATTGCCACACTGTCAACATCCTTCCCCATTAGCTGTATTAAGCTCAATCAACTGGTCTTGTAAGAAGTCTTCTCCACCTTTAACCCTCCATCACCATCTTTTTCAAATTCTCCTACCTTTTCCCTTTCAAAATACCCTGCATATACATTTTTCTTCTTCCTCTTTCTCATGTGTCATGGTTTAACCCCAGCAACTAAGCCCACGCAGCCACTCTCTCACTCCCTCTTGGTGGGATGGGGAAGAGAATTGAAAGAGTAGAAGTGAGAAAACTCATGGGTTGAGATAAAGACAGTTTAACAGGTAAAGCAAAAGTTGTGCATGCAAGTAAAGCAAAACATGGAATTCATTCACTACTTCCAATTGTCAGGCAGGTGTCCTCCTAACTCCTTGTGCATGCCCAGCCTACTCAATCTCAGGGTGGGATGAGAAGCAGAAATTGCCTTGGCACGAGGTAAGTGTTTCTCAGCAATAAAAAAAGCATCTCTGTATTATCAACACTGTTTTCAATACAAATCCAAAACACAGTCCTATACTAGCTACTATGAAGAAAATTACCCAGACAAAATCAGCATATTCCTTTTCTCTGTAGAGATTGTTTCTGGGGAATCTTATTGACTCATGGAAGTTACTAGGATAATTATTTTGCTGAAAGATCTGTAGGTCTACTGTGCTAGAGAACTGCCTCTTTGCAAAATAAATCTTAAGCTGTTCCCTTGGTTATACATTCACAGCCATGCAGGCAAAAGCTCAATTCAGCGCAGACAGCAGAGCTGCTCCCTACTCTTTTCCTAACCTTTGGAGAGAAAATTGATATTCTGTCATACAGATCCATTCCTAAGATAGATCCTTTCCTACAGTCTTTTGTTCAGGTCTTCCATTAACTTTATCTCAATCTTGCAGGCTATTTGTATCATAGCTCTAGCCTGTTATGTCCAGCCAAAATAAGGACTCATTTCCTCCCTTTGACTGACTTAAAGGTATCTATTTCTATTGCTCATTGACTTATTCTGTCAGTCAGTACATTCATGCTTTTATTCAGGGTTGGACTGTAAATCTCTACAACATCTTTTTCCCAGTGCTGCCTGTTGTTTTCCATGCCCACAAAAGGTGCCAAGGGGTGGTAATATGGTCGATTCTTCTCCTGCAGACAGTACGGTTCCTGCATTTCTGTCTTTATCTGGCTGTTCTCCCCCATTCTTCACTGCCAATCTATCCCAGACACACCGTCTTTCTCTGGTGTCTTCGTGCACCTTTTAACACAACAACTCCCCCTTACCAAGGTACAACACAAGCTTCACAAGCTTCCATCTTAGCATCTTTTCTTCTGACCCATTTGGTTGTGATACTGGAGGGACAGATTCTATTGTCAGAAACACAGAGACGCAGCTGATTCCCATCAGGACAATATTCAATACAAGGGCTGTAGCCCAGAGCTGATAAGCACTTCTAGAGGTACACAACAAGAGAAGACAATTAGTCATATAAGGCTTTGCTCCTTTTTTTAGGGCTGCCTCCCTGATTCAGTACTTCATAGGCAACAAGTAGAGGAGACAGACATACAGCAGCTGGTTCTCTAGGAAGTTTCCTTCAGAGTATGAAGGTTTCAGCAGCCCGGGAATGATGACAAATCTGTGCTGAAACTGCCATCAACCTGTTTAGTCTCTTGGTGGTCAGTACCAGATCCTAAAAGGAAACAAAAAGCATATCTCCAGAGAAGGCTCACTTGAATGACCCACCTACAGTGAACTTATTTCCAGGCTGAAGTACACGCAATAATGAATTGATTACTGTAGTTGCACTCCTGCCTTCCTATCTAGAGTACCAAGTGTTCAATTTTATGTCCTCTGCCTTATGTGTTAAAAGCTAATGGAGGTTCTTACTTTGATCAAGTGGCAAGAACTTTGCTCATGGAACTGGGACGTCTAAATTCTGGTCTTGTGTAGCAGTGAAAAGACCCTGGATAAACTTCCAAATGAGTACAGAGGTTACACAGTTCAACCCAGAACCTGTGAGGAGATCAGCATATTTTGTAGCTTTAAAAAAAAGCTAGTATCTGGAACAAAATACTACAATTGCTATTTAAACAGAGGGAGCAAGTACAGTCTTCAATCTGCTTAATTGTTGTTTTGAATTCTGAATAAATCTTCATTTTTGTATGAAATAAAAAAATCTTACATAAATATTCAAAGAACAAAAATAATCCAGGACAGAGTAATGTTTAAATCAAACCAGAAGTTAAAACAGAACTCTTAAGAATACCTGTGGTGACAGTACTGAGCAGGAAGCCAATCTTTTCAGACATTTCATGGCTGATAAGCAAAATCAACTTAATTGTTAGTATTGGTAGGGCACAGAGTACAATCAGTATTGCAGGTGAATACAATTTAGAGTAAAATAATGAAGGTAAGATCTTCTGGTGCATAAAAGAGCTTTATTTCTACAAGTAAATATGAATGTAATTATTTTAAATGTGAAATACCCTACAATGGACTAATGAGATAATTGGATAATTTAAAGCAATAATATTGCAGGTTTTAAAGCATTTTCAGCTTTTCTCAGTAGTGTGGTGGGTTTTTTTTTTTCTTTTTTTCCCCCTTGCTCTTTTCTAATGCAAATAGAGTCATTTAAAGAGCTGATTAGTTCCACATTCATTCCTTTTGTTTTCTTCTTTGCTTCTGTTAGGTTCAGATGGAATTTCGGAAAAGCTGGGAGCGCTGGAGATTAGAACATTTGTATGTCCAGAGAGACAGCAGTATGAAACCTCTGAAGTGTCCGGCCAACAGCATCAGTAGTGGAGGCACAGTAGGCAGTAGTGTCTATGCTGCCACTTGTCAGGCCACATTCAGCTGAGATTTCTGCAGGTGAATCAGACTGAGAACAGTGAACTGTATAATATACCTGAAAACCCTTAAATACCCAAGCAAGTGGCTCAAGTATGCCATCTCCAGCAAGAAACTACAGCATACGCTGCGCATTGCCTGCAGGCTGTTGGACAAAGGTTTCTAGCGAAAGCAATCTCTTAATGTAATCAACACATCAGAGGAAAAATTGATCACATCTAAAGTAAGTTAAAAGAGTTTCTTCCTGTTTGCACACAAGGCCTCCAGGTGTCCAAAACTTAAGCATAGCATTGATCCAGTCTGAAACCACAGGGTCAATGGCTTATTACTGTTGAGTGGGCGAGCTGAGTGATTGACTGATTAAATTACAAGGATACAGAATATGATTATTGCCAAAAAATACATTTAGACTTTTATGGAGACAGGGTAAGGTGCCATCATCATTTATAGAAAAAAAATAATTTAGTGGGACACACTTGTGTTTTAGGGAAGAACCAGTTTTGTAGTGGCAGTTTCCCAAAGTTAAAGTTAAAATTTGCCAGCCTTTTTTCTGTGTAGGTGCAGGACAGCATCCTGAAGGTTTATCAATTTACAGCAGGTAGTTTGAACACTTCTGAATGCTCTTTTTAAGCTTCACTTGCAAAAAAAAGAAACAAACAAACAAACAAACAAACCAAAACCAGTATCTGTTAGGGGCCTCATCTACTAGAATTAGGTACATGTCATCTCTGCTGACTTGGATGGAAGTGCCTCCTAAATGCATAGCCTTTCCATATAAGTGGTACTCTGCTTCTCTGGTGGGCACATAGGGATAGGATTATGACTTCTGCTTCAAGAGAATGTTTTCTGTCTAAGCTTTACTCTGCTTCGTGTGGGTGCAAGCACACAGTCAGCTGTTGGCCACTGCTGGTCTTAGCAGACCTCACGTCATTGAAAAGATTCACTAGTTGGCATCGTGGGCTCACTTTTGTTTCTCCTCCAGCCTTGTTCCGTTTCTCCAGACACGAGGTAGCCGCACTAAGGGGCGGGAAGGCAGCCCTTGCACAGGGCACAGGTTCAGGACCAAGGACAGCTCCCGCCCGGGGTGGGCTGCCATCCTCCTCCAGAATCTGCCTGCTTCCCATGAGTGGGATTCCAAAAAAAAGACCCAAACCCCACTATCCTGAACTCCACGAGCTTTTGTGAGTTTAAAACAGTGAGGGCTCCTGCAGTGACTGCATTTGCACTGCATAATGCTCCCCTCCCTGATGTTTACAAGAGTTGCTGGGGAAAAACAGAGGTACCTTTACAAGCAGGATGTGATCCATTGCATCACTCTGTAACAAGCTTTACACATCTTTACTCAGCTGTTACTCGGGCTCTCTTTACAACAAAGAGGCCAAATGCCAAAGACTAGCCCTCAGATCTCCCTGTTCAGAGACTGTTTAGTAAGTAACTTCCATGGCATAGCAGTTAAGAAATACTTAGCAGAAATAACACACAACCACCACTACTACCCCGCAGTTTTCAAGTCTCTTTGCACTTGCATTCACAGCCCCCATTACCAAGAAAATGGACTGGATATTCTGGGATATAATTCAGCATCTTTCCTGCCTGAAGCTAGATTGCTTCGCATGGGGTTATTTAATCATTGTATTAGAATCAGAATTGCCAACAATGTGGATTAGTTTTGCAATCACCAGGTTAGAATTGAATTAAGAGAGGATGTGTTACCTTCTTCTGCTATAATACTTGTAATTGAGCTCCAGGGAGAAAGTCAGACATGTTTGTAGAAATCCACCACAGTTCTCAGGCTGGCTTATATATGTTTATCGTGCTGGCTTCTATGTGGGCCATTTCCAGGCCTTCCCTCCCTAACATCAGTTGCCGAGATAACTTTGGAATGAAGCACCTCAGGTTCTTCTGTAAATTTAATAACTAGCTTCTGTGTTGTGTGACCGTCAATACAATACTTGACTACCACATGCAGATGTTAACTGCTGTCCTAAAATATAATTCATTAGCTTCCTGTGCGTAAAGAGTATGCTTGATGTTTCTATCTACCATATACTCTGATGTGCTTTGAACAGGAAAAAACCGATAGCCAGTGGTAGGTGAAAAGGCAGCCTGATGACAGACGAAATTTGAAGCTGTAGTATAACACATACCGGAGGGAATAATTTCACTCATAAACATTCAGGAGTGGGTACTAGTTTTCCAGGGCCCTGCTTAGTTGCGTGCAAACCTGGGAAAAAAAGTTTCTGCTGCTTGCGCAGCTGTTAGCAAAATGATAATTTCGCTATGACAACAGGAAGTTACAGAAGTGTTTTAACTCACTACTATGCTGGGGAAAAAAAGTGTATGTAACAAATGAAAGAGGAAAGTCATACGAATAGAGAGCATTTCCATGTGTGGTAACAAACCTGTACTTAGTTGCTGTCACAAAATTCTTTCAACAGCTTGACATGCTTTTGAGTTAGTAGGCTTTCTTCTTGTCTCTCCTAGTCATTTGAGAAGTGAGGGCTTTGGGCCCACAAGAATAGCTCCAGCACCAGATGTCAAACTTATCTTGGTTATTTCTGCCTTGTTAGAATACAAGAGAAAAATAAGGTAAAAAAGTGAGGTCTTAGCCAAGCAGAGGGTTGTGGAGGAAATTTTTTTTCCCTCTCTTATTAAGCTCTCACTTCTTCAAACTTTTTTAAATGCCCTCTAAGAATAACTCAGTGAAAGTTATTACCACCAAAGCAGAATTACAGTATTCATGTATTTAGAGACAGAGCAAGGCCTCAATGCCAATTTCTCCATCATTCTTTATCTACTTCAGTAAAACCTTTTACAAGCCTTTGTTATTCATGCCAGTAATGTACATTTATTTGGGTAGCATGAAATAAGCAAACTAACACAAAGCACTGGAACAGATGAACTGTCAGTTTTTATTTCTTGTGCCTTCCAGCTTCATGCTCACTTATTGTGGTAACTTGTTTCATGAAGCATTAAATATAAGAGTCTATAAATCCATCCGGACATAACACAACTAGAGTTTATAGCAAGTGAAAACTTTATTTCCAGCATTGCTGCTATGAAGTTTTATAATTTCCCAAATCTTACCTTATATTTAATATTTATTTGCATGTATTTCCTTGTTTTAAAAAACACCCACAGAATCGAACTGTACAGGATGTCAGATTATTAACTCCCCATAAACACTATGCTGATGTTTATTTTTATCGTTGTGAATAAAGTTTCAACTCACAAAATTCCATTGTTTATAGGTGTTTTGAGTATCATCTGACTACTTCTTGACCTGTAATTAGAATACTTTTTAAGAATGGAAAGATTCACAGTTCATGGTTCTTCTGAGGAAACAAAGATTTATATTTGCTACTCTTTGTCCACTATAGAGAGGCCTTCGAACCTCCAGAGCCTATGTTAATCAAAACCAAAATGCAGCATCATTAGTGTGGTTCTGCAGGGCTCCATCTTAGACCCAGTGCTTTTCAGCCTCTTCCTAAATGACTTAGACACAGGCCTGGAAGGGACATTAAGCAAGTGGGCAGATGTCACAAAACTGGAGGAGCTGTTGACTCCCTTGAAGGCAGGGAGGCCCTGCAGAGAGACCTCAACAAATCAGAGGACTGGGCAATCACAAACCATAGGAAGTTCAACAAGGGGAAGTGCTGGAGTCTGCACCTGGGATGGGGCAACCCTGGATCTAGGGGCAGACTGGGGAGTGAGATGCTTGAAAGCAGTGCCACGAAAAGGGACCTGGGGGTGCTGGTTCATGGCAAGTTGAATATAGGCAGCCAGGAGGGCCAACTGTGTCCTGGGGGGCATCACAAAAAGCATCGCCAGCCAGTCAAGGGAGGGGATTGTCCCACTCTGCTCTGCACTGGGGCAGCCTCACCTTGAATATTGTGTGCAGTTTTGGGCACATTATAAGAAAGATATTAAGCTGTTAGAGAGTGTCCAAAGGAGGGCAACGAGGATGGTGAAGGCCTCGAGGGGAAGCTGTGTGAGGAGTGGCTGAGGTCACTTGGTCTGTTCAGTCTGGAGGAGGCTGAGAGGAGACCACTGCAGTCTACAACTTCCTCTTGAGTGGAAGAGGAGGGGCCGGCACTGATCTCTTCGCTGTGGTGACCAGTGACAGGGTCCGAGGGAATGGCCTAAAGTTGTGTCAGGGGAGGTTTAGGTTGGATATTAGAAAGACATTTTTCACCCAGAGGGTGGTTGGGCACTGGAACAGGCTCCCAAGTGAAGCGGTCACAGCACTAAGCCTAGCAGAGTTCAAGTGTTTCCATGATACTTTCGGGCACATGGTGTGACTCTTGGGGATGGTCCTGTGCAGGGCCAGGAGTTGGACTCTGTGATCCTTGTGGGTCCCTTCCAACTCGGCATATTCTGTGCTTCTGTGATTTGTACAGTCAAAAGGAATCTATAATAATAGTGAGAACTCTGAGGGATTTTTACCAGAGGATGGTAGAATATGTGCAAATCACAAAATTCTGTGGTTGGATTTAAATAGCAGCATTTGGAAATTATACAAAAGCCTAAGACAGAAGCTGTGAGAGTACTGTGGAGAGCTACTGAGAGATGTTTAACTACTGAGAGATGCTTAGCATATTAACATATTATGTGTGCTTTAATCTATTAATCTCTTTCCAGTCCAGTTAAATTCAAAACACCACTTCCTTTTGTTTCCACAGTCAGTGATGAAACTTGTGGTAAGTCAAGCCTGAACACTGTGTTTAACTGTTAAATTAGACAAGGCATAACAAAGCAGGATTTGAAGGACCAATTTGTGGGTTTTCTTCTCAACTTTGTCCTCAGAGACACAAGTTCTAGCAGCTGCTGTTCACTATGACTTAATGATTTCATTGAATCACAGAATCGTTAAGGTTGGAAAAGACCTTTAAGATCAAGTCCAACTGTCTACCTAGCACCACCAAAATAATTACCACTAAAACATGTTCCCAAGTGCCACATCCACCTGTTTTCCACCTGAACACTCCCAGGGATGGTGACTCTACCACTTTGCTGGGCAGATCTGGTGTAATGCAATGATCTGTGTATTAAAAATAGCGGGGGATCATACAAGTACACTTGCCAGGAATAACTCTTTTTATGTTACAAATGATGAGAACTAATATGAAGCAAAGACAGACTTTGCGTGATCAGATGTTTTTGTTAGATCAAAGACACGAGTGCAACTTGAAACAGCAGTCTATTTTAGATACATGGATAGCGCTTCTTCATGTCTTTTCTTCAGAAAGAGGGTACCAGCCAGTAGTGGAAAGAGCAGCAGTTGGACCATTTTAGTGAAGGTGTAGTCAAAGCTGCGGCAAAGTTCCTACGGAGCTGAAATGCAGCAGCTGACACGCTGGCAGCCACAGCTGTGACACGGCCGTGCCTCTCGGGGCCGCCCGACAGCGGCCGCAACAGCTGCCCCGGCCCCAGGAAACGAGACCAGATCGCGGGCTTTGCTACGGCTTTATTCGAGACCGGACGGCGCCGGAGGACTCGGGGCCAGCAGTAAGGCTCAGAAGGCGTTTTGCATAGATACAACTCCTGTCTCCTCCCCCGAGGGCCCTTCTTCGGGTCCGTGGGGCGGCGGCGGCGGCGATGACCCAGCGCAGGAGTCGTCCCCGCCGGGCCGGCCGCTACCTGCCTACGGCGGGCCCGTAGTGCAGCTCCCGCTCCAGCTGCTCGGCCGTCAGCGTCCCGGCGATGGCGGTGCAGCCGGGGTTGAACACGGAGTAGGCGCTGAGCTCGCCAGGCCGCCGCTCGGCGGGGCCGCGGGTGCAGGCGTACATCCAGTAGAGCAGGGAGAGGACGAAGTAGGGCAGCCCCAGCTCCAGCTCGGCGAACAGCGCCAGCAGCACGGCCCAGAGAAGCACCTTCAGCAGTAGCGGGCGCGCCCACACCGGAGCCACCGCCGCGGCCGTCGGGGCAGGACGGACCTGCGGAGGCGGCAGCGAGACGCGGAGTCAGGCACCCATCGGCCGCCGCACCCCC
>VZRE01004530.1:41406-143004 GCA_013396775.1 Cephalopterus ornatus
GCCTCGGCGCTCACCTGAGCGGCGCCGCCGCCCGGGCCCACCGCGGCCCGCGGTCCTTCGGCAGGCTCCGGAGCCGCGGACACTCCCGGGGGGTCCGCGGGGCGCGGAGCGGCCACAGCGCTACCGCGGGCAGCGCGGAACTCGGCCAGGCGCCGTTCCACGGCCGCCGACATGGCCGAGCCGCGCCTGCGCCAGGGCCGTGACGGCTTCGTGAGGAGGCGGGGCCGGTGGAAACAGAAGAACGCGCGGAAGGAGCAGCGCTGGGTCCCCACCGCGGGATGCTACAAGTAGCCGGCTGTTCCGCGCCTCGCTGCCCTGTGTGGATAGCAGAGCCGGCCGACCGGCTCTGGAGAAAATCCGTAGTTCACCAGAGGCCTCCTCTTGTGTTTTGTTTTCGCAGAATCAGTCAGGTTGAAAGAGACCTCGAGTCCAACCCATGGCCGAACGCCACCATGTCAGTTAAACCATGGCACGAAGTGCCGTGTCCAGTCTTTCCATAAGCCCCTCCAGGGTCGGTGACTACCACCTCCCTGGGCAGTCCGTTCCAATATCTAATCACCCTTTTTTTGTGAATGAATTCCTTCTAATGTCCAGTCTGAACCCCACTTGGCGCAGCTTGGGGCTGTGTCCCCTTGTCCTTTCACTAATTACCTGGGAGAAGAGGCTGAGTCCCACCTGGCTGCAACCTCCTTTCAGGGAGTTGTAGAGAGCGCTAAGGTCTCCCCTGAGCCTCTTTTCGTGGCTAAACAACCTCAGTGACCAATGTTGGCACCAAAACGAAGAGAGGAAGGAGAGAATAAAGTATGGGGAGACCAAATCCTGGGTAAGGTGAATAAGTGTTCACAGCCGGGCTGACCAGCAGCATTTGCATTGGGCATTCAGGCGGATGTGTGAGGAGCCAGGGCTCGCCCTGTGCTACCCGCGGCTGGCTGTGGAGAAAAGCGTGTAGTGAGCTCCCTCCAACACAGGCCCACGGGCCCTGCCAGCATCCATCTCGCCCTTTCTTTAAATAAAAAAATACAGTTGGGAAAACCAGCTCTATCACATCATGTTTCAGCTATCAGCACTGCCAAGAAATAAAAATTTATTTACAGGATCTGTCTCTTAGCCTCAGGAGTAAAATATTCATCACTCTCCAGCAGTAATAGTCAGCAATGAGACATCATTTCATCCTGCAGTGCTGTTTCCAGTTACTTATAGCCTTCTCAGAAGTGACCTTTGGGGCTGAATGTCTCATGCATGTGTCAGCTCAGAAGTGATCATGAGAAGTCTAATAAAAATCAATTTGAGTGTTCCTAAGTTATCTTAATGTGGAAAAAATTATGCTTTTCGCAGCTGAATCATTTTTCAAATGCCTATTTTATGCTCTGTTACAAAATAATTTTCTTTTAACCTTCCGACTTTACAAAAAGTGCTGCAATGAATGACATTTTTCTCTTTATTTGTGGAAATTTGATTTTGAAATAACAGTCAAAAATGTTTTAAGATAGCCTGCACAGGGCATTATTTTATTTTGATTTTTTTTTCTTCCTCTTGTTCTACTGTTCATTGAAATAGCTTCTTGTTCTGTACACATCATTAGTCAAACTAGTAGTTATACCTGAGCTTGATACCTCCTTTGCAAGCTGCACCCAGTGATTCCCATGCTGTCAAATTTGATTCAAAATTTACTGGTTTTACTATGTATTTGCTATTATCCATCCAAATAGCCATTTTGTGGCTATGTCAAGCTACCTATATTACCACATATTGTTAGGAAACACATGGAATAGTGCCATGAATCAGGCCTTTGAGGCCTAAGTACCCTCCAGTACCCTCATCTGTAAATGAGTATTACACTGCAAATACCTATACAAATTTGTACCCATAAAGTCTTAAATTACTTCAATATATCTTGTTTTAAACAAACAGCTTAATTGAATAGACAGTTTTGTTTGTTTGTTTAACAAACCATATGGACAATTTGTTCTCTACTCCAGTGCCTACAAAAGTCCTTGGCAGTTCACCAGTCCTAATTTTGGGATCCTCAACCTGTAATTGGGAGTGCAGAGGGAACATAGAGAGGCTGAAGAACACTTCTGTAGGACTCGAATCCCTACATGCCTTTCTCACTATTTATGAGAAAAACAAATTGAATATAGTGGGTCATTAGGTGTGAGTCTATGAGCCAAGTGTTTCTCCCCTTTGGTGCAGCTAATGATTAATTGATAAATCTCTAAATCTGCATTCTTGATAACAGAAATCCTCAAACTGCCCATCAACTTTTAGGAGACAGCATAAAGATCACTTTAAAAACTGATGATTTTTTTTTAATTTGTTTCATACTAAATCATACTACATAGAAGCTCACATGTATATTTCTCTCTGCCAAGAAGAAAGGCTTTGTTCTTTATAAATTTCCACTTCAACAATTTTGAAACCTTTTCCTTTATCCCAGCTATCAACTTTTCATTATATTTTAGTATTTATGATACAGAAGAATTATTGCATTCTGCTCTCAGCCAATTATCACCAGCTTAAGGGACTAATGTTCCAAGCCATTAGGAACTTTGTCTGTGACACTCTATCAGCAAGTGAATTAAAAGAGGTGAAGTGGCTGCTGAAAGAATTGCCAAAACAAGAAAGCTGTCAAAGCCATGCCCAAAGTGCAGTTGATTTTATATTTTTGGGGCAGTGACTGTAGAGTTTTTCTTAATTAGTTTTCAAGTATCTCTGCTCTTTCCTGCCCCTTAAATAAGAGAACTGAAACTAGTTTGATGAGGTATTTTTACATGACAAGTAGCATTAGAACTATTTGTGGCAAAGTATCAACTCAGCTGAGCTAATCTAAGCATTGATAGCAACATTGAGATCCTCTGGCACCCTTTGCATGGTACCACATGAGCAACCTGTCACCATGTCTTGGTGTCAGCCACCTCTTTATTCAATAGTACAGGCTCAGGGCCTTGCTCAGTGTTTTGGAGTGTTGTTGCTTACTTCCTACGGCTGCAGATACCTGTTTGTGTATGACAGATTTTTCAGTAATCAAGTCACATTAATTCTCTTGATGGATTAATCTAATTCATTGTCAGGAACTCTCTCCTTCGTGAGATAAGCGTTTGCTCTTGCACTGACTTGCTAAGTGCCATAAATGCAGACAGAAGGGCAACCCATTATTAATATAATGACCTAGCTTAATTAGTTCAATGGAGCTGAGGGAGCATTAGCTCTAGTTGTTGAAGTCTTGCAGAACATGTATAAAATAGATTGAAGTGCACAGACTCATATTTGTCTAATTCCATAAAGAGCTTCCTGCATATCCATTTACTAATCAGTTCTAAACTACAGAGAAGAGCTGCTTCCTTTGTAAAAAATGGGCATTAATTTTCCTTTGTAAAATAGCATCATCAGGGTACTTTGCCATTAGACAGAAATAATTCTTTTATTTTATTCTTTTAATTGAACTAGTTTAGGTTCTGAATTGCAAATTTTCATATCTATGTGGTTTTGAAACATGTACGTTTGTATATTCAGCAGTGCATACTAAAAGTTTCCGAGATACTAGCACTTACATTCCTGCTTTCTGTACTGAAATACTCTATATTTAAACACATTTAAAATTGGGCAATGCAGAGTTATTAATGTTTTTGTCACAATTCTGAAATGTTCCTTATCATTTCATGGGAAACTTCCATTTGAGGAAAAGAACAGAGTGAAAATCCCTCACTAGTGCAATGCTGGCTGTAAATGTCAGATACTTGGTGAAATCATTGTAACAGAAAAGGGAGATGAGCTGTTTTATTGCATTTAGAAGATAACACCCAATGAGCACTCTGGGTGGGATTGTTTTGCTGTATTTATAACTTTGATCTGATTCCGAAGTCAAGGTTTTGAAAACTGTTCTAAAATTTAGAATTTCAAAATATTGCCTTTTGATTTTTATCATATAGCTAGTGTGGGAAAAGAGGCATTTGCCACTTGGTATTCCTTATAACTTAAGGGAAAGGAAACCTGATTTGCGTCTCCTGCTAGTCAATGTTACGTTGGGTTTAATCAATCTACTCTTCTCAAAATTTTTTGGAAAAAAATACTTTGTAAATTATTTATCAAAGTATTTTTGTGAAAGTATTTCTGGAAATACAGTAGACTCTTTGGGCTTGGAGTGAATATTTTTTATTCCAGGTTTGTATAGTACTTAACCTCAACATTCTGTAGCTAGGTGCTGTAATAGCATTTCTCCAGACAGGAAAAATGAAGTAAATAGAATGCCAGAGAAGATCCTAAAACCAGTTGTAGATCTGAGTTCCGGTTCCAAGTCTATTTCCTTCAAATCCGTTGAAGTTTAAAATATAGAAAATTCTATATGCTAGAAGTTGAATAAAGAGTGAAGAAGACAGAAGTGAACCACATTATCCCCTTACACACAAACACACTCAATCTTCAGAAGTCTTTTGGTGAGTGTGGACTCTAAGCTTTAATGCTCACATTGGCTGCCAGTTTTATACAGCCACTTCCACGAGAACACAGAGGGCATCACAACACTGACTAGTTTCATTTTTAGAGGAGTAGAACGCCCAGAAAGGTGTTGCAGCAACCTTTTCTCATGCCTTCAAGACTCTGCCTATATGATAGGGCAAATCATTGTCCAGAAACACAGAGCTATCGTTGCAGCTGGCAGTGCACATTCCAGCCAGCTGGTTGGAACCTCAGGCTCTTGCTGATAAATGTAATTTTCTTATAAACAGTTCAAATAAGGGTGAGACTTCATCTGTGCCTCTGAGATAGGTATACCAGGCATAAGGGCTATTTCTTAATTCCCACATATTATTCAGCAGACTGCAAGATGAATGAGGGAGACATCATGACATTCCTATTCCTCCTTGGCTGTACATGAAAGAAATTAGTTTACCTAAAACAAAATAGTTGAACATGTGTATCTTCATGTAATCCAGAGGACAAAAGTCCAAACTATTACTTCTGGCAAGCTGTTTGATTGTATGAAAATATTATCTGTTTACTTGTTCTGGCAATTTCTCCTTTTTATAATCACTTTTTAGGCCCAACACCTACTCTAGATTTAGGAATATTTATGATGTTTACCACTGGAAGTGAAACCGCTCAGTCAGATCACAGCTAAAGGTTAGGATTAAAGCCTTTCCTAATGCTTTCAAAACCAGGAATAAACTAAGCAGTCCACCAAGACAATTAACCTTTCAGCATGACCTAGGAAGACTCTTTTCCAAATCGATATTTAAACATATGATATACCAAGTACTTAATTCCAAACTCTGCTACAGAATAGTGTAAATAGCTGATTGTCATTGCAACAGAACCTTTGAGCTCTAAACTGCCTTCAGTAATACACAAAGGTTGTATAGGGGTCCACCAGTGAAAGTTAGTGGATGGCACACAAAAGGAAAAAACAGGTATACCAGTAATGAACTTAATCCCTAAGTTCATCTTTCAGTTATGGAAGGAATTGTTATGGGTTTGTGAACCCTGAGAGGAAGGCAGGAACCAAAAGCTTTATATTGCATCAATGCAAAGAGTCAAGGCTGGGGCATTATCAGAATCAGCTGTGAAAAATCTAGTGATCAGTGGGGAAATGGTCAAACTGTGATACATCGCACAAAGTGGGGGCATCACCACAGGTGCAAAGTTCCCCAAGCACTCATTCATTTTCTGATGGAACTGGTGATTATTTTTTAATGCTCTGAGTTGAATCCAGAGCTATCAGATATCTCAACCATGTACCAGAGCAATTTACCACGCCTAGGGATGAGTGGTTTGAGAATCACAAATTAATTCTATAGAAAATAGGACATGAGGGTGCTCTGCTCACTTAATATGACAGCACTTCTGTAGACACAGAAGCACCCAAAAAAGCTTTCTGAATAAGGAGTGTCTAATCCCCAGGGCAGAGATTTTGTGCATGGCTGTCTTGGATTGCAGCCATGCAATCTAAATTCTGTCCAAGTCCCTCACCCATGTTTAGGTGGCTGCACCTACTCTATTTATCTTGCATCTAATAACTGTCATTTTGGATCAAGTCACAGTCCGGATAGCAACTGATCTGTGTGTAAGGGTTTAATAAATTTCAGCCCCGCTCTAGGTTATTACATGCTATTTGGAATCTTACCCCCCAGATGATGACTTTTAATTCATTAAGAAAGTACAAAGAATTGTAAAGAAAACACAGGAACTCAAAAGGGTACGACCAGAGTAAAAGGTGCAATAGTGTTACAGAACTCTTTAGTAATCGGAGTTCCTTGCTTTTTTAAGTTAAATTTGATAGTTCACAGGCAGAGTATTTTTCATGTCAATATTTCTTTTAATAAATGGAATAAAGATCTGGAAAAAAAGTTATATAAAGCAAAATGAGAAGAAAAAAGCAAGACAGCAGAAAGTCTCGAATCCACAAAAGACTTGCAGAAAGACAGCATTTGCTAACTGCTGAAATCTAGTAAAAGGCAACTTGGCCTATTGAAACAGTTTAATAATTCTTTGATATAAACACATTGCCAACCCTGACTTGCAAAAAAATTTATTCAGTACTCCAGAATACAATACGTAATGCAGAAGCCTACCTCTGACATCCTCAAAAAGTGGAAAATCCTTTCTTCTACTAGTTACCACTTTGTCTTGAAGTTATTTCCATGGCTTGAGTCTGACTGTGAGCCCAGAAAAACCACATATCAAACACCACATCAAGCAGAGACTCAGCAGCCGCTGCCTCTTGTTAGCGATCAAGGTATAACATCTCAGATGTAAAGCCAGTAAGGTGAGACTAGGTGAATACACAAGTAGGAAAGAAAAAGAAGGGGAATTCATGTGAAAATAGCAGAGGTGAGGCCAGAGACACTCCAGTGGGTCTGAGAGAAACAGGCACCAAGCCAGATTCTCAGTTTTCCTGAAGTAATGAGACCATGTGATGTGAAAACCTACCTCCACTGAAGCCAGTGAGAACTTTGCCAGGACTGCATGGCGATTGGGATGACAACTTCTGATGGACTGAACTGAGCTCATACCTTGCTATCTGCTTGATGAGACCTCTGGGCCTCATGCAAAGTAACTTCACGTTACTTCCCTTAAAAACAAATCACACAACAATAAAATTTTGCATCTTTTTTTTTTGCCATGACAAGTCTAGACAATTTATTCTATTTATTATACTGTAAGCATACCCCACAGATCTTGTACCTTATGCATTTTAAAATAACATAAATTACATGAGGAGGACAATTAAGACCTAAACAAGATTATCTTCTTATGTACTGGATTGTAAAGACAACCTGGCATGCAGATAAGTCTCTAAATTTATGGCAAATAAAGTTCAGATCTGGGTCTGGCTGGTTCTAGTGAGATAAGAGAAATGTGGAGGGTTTTCTTGGCTCTAGTGGGTTTAGAAACCTTGGGCTGTGTTTTAGCACTTTTGTGCTGATCCTGAGGGACACTCATCATTGCAGCAAGTTCAGCATATAACCTCCTGCCAGGATTCTCTCCTCAGTCAAACTTGACCAGAGTTTCTGTATTTCACTTGATTGGAACCTCTTAGGCCATGCTTTGAGCAATCAAGCTATGAAAGAAAGGCGGGGAAAAAATAGGTCCAAGAAAACCATACTTTGTATATACTGGTTAAGTAGAGATTTCAGATGGCAGAAAAGACTGAGGACCGTTTATAGATCCTTTGTTTATCTCGGAGGGCAGGAAAGGATGCGCTGCATTGTTTGGTCAGCTCTTCCAAAGGATTACTAAGTGGCTGTCATAAGCAGGACATTGCAAACATTTAGTAATATTATCCTATCATTTCTGTTTGAGCAGTCCAGCAAGGACAACAATATGTAACAGATAAGTTATGAAATCATGAGGGAGAAATATTTTCAGATTAAAAATTCTGACATTTGTATTTCTAGAGAAAACATAAATAGACAACAGCAAAAATCTCTTCATTTTGGTTTTGCCACAACCGAAGTGCTTGTGGCATAGCCTTCACGTTTTGAAGTTGAGTTCTGGCCTTAAAGACATACCAGTCTGTATTTTCTTCCTCCATTCGTGGTCCCTAACTCCCTTCGGGAAAAACTTCCACGGAATTTCAAGATTTGTTGGGGCTTTTTTTGAGATTCTTTAGAGTAGCAACACAAGGGGTAATAGAACCGGGAATTCCCTCATGACACCGTGAACCGAAGGAGAAATGATAGCTCCCTCTGCTGTCATTTTAGATGATTACCTTAAATGTAACTAGTTTTGTCTTGCCTGGAAAAAAAGCTGATAGAATCTTTGGTTCATAATTTTTATTTCATGTTAGGAAGACCGTGATGGCCTTGTGATTTATTTCTATTTTACACTTTTGTAAATTACTGTTATTTTCCACAATTCAGTTTAGTTTGTCTTTTGAGATCTGAAAAAGAACTGAAATTTTAAATCTATGTCTTCTACTTATGAAGGGTAACATTCACCTTTCAAAACATACCTTTTCTTTCAATAAACATGTTTTTTATCACATGTACACTGAATTTCAACATATGTTTTCTGAATCTCACTCTCTGATGGAGAGCCAGACAGGTTTAATCTTCACTTCTGTAATTCATACAGCTAACATGGGAAAGCTGCACAATACAAGTTGAGATTACATCTTCCCTTTTCCCTGCTGCAGACGCAGGTGATTCTGACACTGAGCTCCCACGGACATAGTTGTGGGCTGATTACAGAAGCCTGAAGTGATTTACTTCCAGAATTAGGGGCTGAAGTACAATTTGCATTATATTGGATGAATACATACTCCCTCTGTCTCTAATTCCTGCTTCTCTTCTGTGATGAACATATGTTTGTGGTTCTGGGTTATATAAGTTCTAAAATAAATGTAAAATCACAGAGGCTTTCTGTATGTGTTTATGAAAGTGGACTTACTTGCTGTAGACCTGATCTGATAGATCTCACATTGCTTTTAGTTCCCTCACATGCATGAACAAGCAAGCATCTGGCCCATGGAACCTTCCTCATGGAAGATTCTGGACCAGTACGAAGTCTCGTATGGTTGGCTCGATTCATTTTCTGTGTTTATTTCTGGGAAAAATTCCTAGGAGATTGAACAAAATGGCATCTGCTTTACAGTTGTATTTACTATGCATCATTACCTACAGACTAGATAGCCAAAAGAACTTGTGCCATATTTCCAGACCTATCACAATTTGAGTCTCTCTTTGGTTGCCCTTTTATCACCTCAGCTTCACTTCACAAGTGAGTTGATTACCTTTCCTGTTCTATGTTTTCTTGTTCTCCAGTCTTTGCTGATTGTAAAAAAAATTAAATCCATATATACCTGTATCAGCCTTGGTCCTCCCATCCCCTCCTCAGCATGTAGCAGGGCCATAAGGCTTCCAAGGCCAGTTCCACCTAACAGTGCTTAGGTGCTTAATTATAACTTTCTGTTAATGCTTTATTGCACTTACAGTTTTGGCATATACCTGCAGTGTAAGACAAAAATATTCTCTCTGTTTGATAGGTGGTAATCTCTTCAGGCCAAAGCCACCTTTCTCAGCATATAAATCAAGTTTCTTGACATAGAATTCTATGGCCTTCAGACAAGTTGCTGTGGTGTTTTGCTATTGCTGACTGACATCTCTTGCTATGAGGCACTCAAATCATTGTCCAGGACATTCAGGAAAGGCTCCTTTGATCTCTTGATGAAACCCAGTCCACGGTTAGAAGACTGCTGGGGTCTTCTTCAATATAAACAGTGCAGGGAGCCCTGTGGGAATCTCAGTCAGTTTTACAGCAAGCATCGTCCCAAAGCAGGCAAGCAAAAGCAAGCGTCTGGCACCAGGGAGCACCAAATGAAGGAGCTGTAGCATCATGGCAGGCAGATCTCAGATGAGAGCATGGCATAGGTCTGTCTTTGCCTGTTTAAACTGTGCCATGGACTGAGAGTAACAGCAGCAGGGTCAGAGCCCAGGAAAAGCAAATTGAAATCAGGCGAAATTTCTGTACAAGGTTTTCCACGTTGTTCCGCTGTTATTGACATCCACCTCTCTACAAGTCTGTTTTTTCACACCTGTTTATGTCCACTAGGTGGTAGCAAAAAGGCGTTGTTGGGAAAGGAAGGTTTTGCAGGGCTCCTGTCTGCCCGGGTGGCTGCCAACTTCTCCCCAGATACCTGCAGGGCAGACCTGGAGTCAGGCTGCTGCTGGGGGTGGGCAGGTGGGGGAAAACTCTGAGGAGCTTCAGTTATATGGATCCTAAACTATGAGCTTGCTAAAGAGTAAATGCTTCTCAAACTTTGGGAAGATGTAAGGTAGGCAAGTTGCTGCAAATGCGTTGCTTTTTCAGAACCACAAAATAGTAAGTGTAGTGGTTTTGATTTTAGACCTTCCTTGGTAACCAGATTGTAACCAAGGAAGTGGTCATATTCCCAGTATTCCATATGATTGTTTACGTAAACCAGGGTATAAATAAGAAGGGGGAGAAGCCTCATCCCTCTCTTTCCTTTCTGGTGGATCCGGTTGCAGGTTCTCTGCTATCGGCTCTGCTCGTGTGGAGGAGTGGGGCCCAGTGAGGCCTTGTGGACCTTGGGAAGCGGAGAGTGCCAGCGGTCGCTTGGTGCAATTCTGCTATCTCAGGGAGAGTAATAAAATTTTCTTTTGTTAATTCTTTTTTAGTTACTCCTGAGTTTTGATTGTATATATCTGTTTTGGGTTTTTTTTCCTCTCCCTTTTCCCTTCAGGGCAGGGAGAGGTGTTCAGAGTCCCTTCTTCTGTGTACATAATATTCTAATTGTATGTAAGTGTAAATACACGTATATATTTTTGTACAACTTTAGTCTAGTCATTTCGGCGTTTCAGTAACTTTTCCCTTCTCCCTTTCCCTTGTGTTCACAGGGGGGGTAGGGAGAGGAGAGGCTACAAACTGTAAAGTTTGAACATTCGGCGGGAAAGTCAGATCCAAACCGTTACAGTAAGTAGGGAATTCTTGGGAATTTTCTCCTTGAAAGCACACCAAAAAGCTGCAAAGGAATGTTCTGGTGCATTGCTGTTCCCCCACCCCTGTTGTCACATGCATGGGGGTTTCCATGTTCTGCTCACTTCATGATGATATGCTACATGCAATAAGGCCATCCCTAGGTAAAGTGCTAGAGGTCAAGGAGGGGAACAAGGCAAAGGTAGTTCATGTCATGCTGATGACATTATTGCTCCATTTAAAATTGCTACAATTAATAAATTAACTAAACTGTTTGTTTGAATGAAGATTCAGGTGGAAGCCTGAAGACACAAACACGGATCTCCTTCTGCTCCACATCTGTAACATGGCTAACACTAGGGCTTAGTAAAAATACATTAAGCATCTGATCTTGTAAAAGTTTTCCTTTTCCATGTAGGGACAAACTGAATATTTTTTAAATGGAAGATGACATTGTTTTTGTTGAAAAAAAAAGCAAAAGAAATTCCTTGAAATAATTAGAGCATTTACATGGGAAAGGAAAGAAAATAAACCAAGAAAAATCTCTCATTCAAATCCCAGCCCTGCTTGACTCAAGGCAAGCCTTGATTTCAATGGGCAGCTTTACCAGAGACTGTGACCTCTACATAAGTTCTACTGGGTCACCTCATGGGACACAGTGATGCAGTCTGTGTCTACCCAGCGTCTGCTTCTTTGCAGGTCTCTCCCAGCACGTTAATCTGAATTACCACACTACAGGAAACATCTTCTGCTGAAACATTCTTGCAATACATTTGGCCAAAAAAAGCATCTTTTATTTGGAAAATTGCTCCAGGAACTCCTGACCATCTTTGTTCAATGAAGCAGGAGGGCCATGATTTCAGAATAAAAAAGGCAAGCTCAGCAGACCGCCTGACCTCTTGTGCACATACAACTTCCCAGCTACTGCTGGAGCCTAATAGAAAAGGTGACAGAACGACTGTGTAGTCATTTGGTACCAACCAAGTAGCACCGGGGAAGATGTGGTTTGTTTCTCTTCTCCAGCTTCTCAGTGTTTAAGCGGCAACAGTTCAGATTTCTTTGGAGACTGCAATTTAGTTGAGTTCTTATTGTTCTGCAAGAGAAAAGCAGAGCAAGGGGAAAAAAAAAAAGAAACAGAGCAAAAACAGTAACTCTTTATTAAAAGTGAATTGGTTCAAGAGCAAAACATTCAGAAAATGTCTCATGTCAAACAGGATCAGTTATATTAGCTTTTCATTCCCACATTCCTGCAGATTTTATTCAAAGGCAAGGTAATCAATAATCCACATATTTTCATGATCTTAACAACATCCTAGAAGAAATACTTTCACAGGGATAAACTATTCAGCTTTTTCTTTGGTATAGTATTCACAAGTTAGCCTTTCTTCAATGTCAGACAGTCCTGTACTTCTGCTTTTCTTTTTGTCACTCTTTTTTTAAGCAATATTGAAAACAGAACAAAACAAAAAAAGTACCATGGTTTATTTGACCATTGCTTAACTTCATATCCTTTTCACAAGACAAATTTGCATTGGAACCCAATCCCTGTGGCACTTCCATTTCCTCACATAAATTGTTATTTGTCACAGTTCCTGTATTTAAGTTATAACCCAGTCTTGCTCCATTTTTAGATTTCACTGTAAAAAGAATGCTTTAAATCAAGGTGAATACATTTCTGTTACTATGGTAGACTTCACAAAGGCTTTTCCTGATGTCAGATCTTCTCTAGCTTCTTGACAAATACCATTGCTTTTATAGATGATTTTTCCCACTAACAGGATATGTAGCCTTTCACCTCTAAGATGCTGTTTTGAATCCTGCCCTTCTCAATTGCCAAACAAATGTCAAAGAGCAGCACTTTAGATTGCAAGACTTGAGGGATCTTGATCTAATTTCCAGGGAAAAGATATTCATAAAGCATAGAAGGAGTCCACTTGGCCTTGCTCACAAAAGAGTTAATAATCAGAACCTAAAGTTAGACCAGCTGTTATGAAATAAAGTAGACATTTTCAGTAAGTCATGCAATTAAGTATCTTACAGATTTAGCAGACTGCAGGGTCAGTGAGAGGATATACAGTGACCAGAATCTCATGCCGTACATGTGCAAGCTAATGGAAGTTTTAATACCTTTACTTTAACTGCTGCCAGCAAGAAGGGTCTAGTGGCTGCAGCATTCCCTGCTCATTTAATGACTGTTTGTCTCTGTGCTGATGCCTAGCAGTGCTTTCTCCAAATCAGGGTTGGCATACAAGCAGAAAAAAAACTAGCTCCCTTTTTGCATGCCCAAACCTTACCTATCCCATGCTTAAATGAAGTATTCTGTTATCATGTTCTTCATGGATGATGGTCCAGGAGCGGCAGTAGCAATAAACTGTCTTGGCCTGTGCAATTTCATTAACCTTGTTCTTTTGTGACTATGAGCTTTGCAACCTCAAGTGTCACCTTATTTTCTGCCATCAGATGCATGAGTTAGTCATGCAGAGTTTTATTTATAAATGCAATATCACCTGGTTTATTTGAGCCCCAGAGCTTTTGGGTAAGCACAGAAACTGGACAAATGGGGACGCTGGGTCTGAGCACAAATTCAGAATTTTTTGAGCACACTGTGCTGCATTAGGAAGAGCAAGTAAACATCCTAAACAAAGGAGAGGCCATAAAGAGAACAAGCAGAAGCAGGACTAAAATTAAATCCAAAGGCTTTACACAAACACACACTCACATAAAATAAAATTAAATAAAACAAAACCAAAGCAAAACAAAACCAAAAAACCCCCCACCAACACTCATACATACCATGCACGATTCATGGAGATGGGGAAGAAAGGGCTGCCCTGACCAATATAGTGGGACAATACAAATATTGCAGTTGGCTTTTGCCAGTCCTCCTGTTCCTTCTTCCCATCTTTGCCTTTTTTGCGGGAGGATGCCAGCTGCCGTGGGGCCTCTCTGCTGAGCCACTATACTCCTCTGTCAGTGGCAGTGGGCAGACAGAGTGTTCAGGAATCTTCAATTTTTTGATCTACAAAATGGCCTTTTTGGTTCTGGCAGGTTTCTCCCTTTTCTTCCTGCTGCATGCTGAGGTGAAGAAACTTGTCTATTTCCCAGCGCTATCTAGCACATCCATGAACAACTTCCCCTTGGCTAAAGCAGTCTCCTACAGACCTTTTGTTCCTGACATAATTATAAATGTCCTACTTTGACTTCACAATCTTCAACTCTTTTTTGTCACAACTTTTTTTGCCTTCCTGACATTTCTGGTTTTGTTGACCTTTTTCCAGCATTTTGCTATTTCTTTGGCTGTGTGATATTGTGTTGATCCTGCTGATTTATATTTTTTACTGTGTCTTTATCTATTCCACATCCCAGCCTTGAGATAACTGACCATTTTTTTTCTCATCAGGTGCTTCTGACTTGGTAATAAATTTCTTGAAGTCCCTAATAGTTACTTTTCTTTCCCACTCCAAGCCTATGGAGTTCTCTTCAATATTCAGTGAAGTCCATAGCCCACCCTCAAAAGGTCATGTTTGTGCATATCGGGTCAGAATTTGGCAACAGAAGCTTAATTTTGCAAAAACTTAAAAATAGAAATACAAAAAGAGGTGAAGGTGTTTCGCAATGCCCATTTCTCACTACAGCAGAGATGTTTATTACCTTAGCAATGCCGGTTCTCACTCGTATCCGCTATCCCAAAAGCCCCAGATTAGTGTTTTTCAGAGGATTAGAAGATGTGAAGTCAGTGAGTGTTTTTCTGGAGCTCTCAGGGCCCCAACTTTGAGCATTCACCTACCTGCAAACCTGAGCTTGGTTGTTTTTCAAATATTTGGAAGGTAAGGAGAACAATACGCTTTTGGGTAGATACCTGCATATAATCATTCAGTAATTTTGCTATATCACAGAGCTAGATCAAGAGCTTCAATCCCTTTTCTGGCTTCTAGCAACAGCTTGCTGTGGGATAATGGAAACACAAAAGGTTGCTACACTAACACAAAGGTCTGGAATTAAAAGATTCTATAAAAGGGCATAGAAGATTATTTAGTACTCTGTTATCCTAAGCAATACCAGGCTTAGAGCAAGGAATGAATTTAGTACAAAACATGAGCCTGAATGTCCTCAGTAGAGAAGAGGACATTCCTTGAAGAGAGACAGATAAGTCTTGAAATTCATCTGTAGGTGAAGTTATTTGGTTTTCCTTATTTTTATTTATTACTGCATTAGATAAATTCTCCATTCAAAGCAACATAATGTTCATGGTTTTGCTTTTAACTTTAAAACAAACAAACAAGTAGTGTCTTGCCTGAGTTGTTTAGGAAGTTGAATTTAATGTCATAGTTATGAGCACAATACCAGTTTCAACATTTTTAAATCCTGGATGCCTTTTTATATAACCAAGCACCAGTTAGAGCAAGTGCTCAAGGTCAAGAGGATAGATAAATAAAGCTTAACAGTTTGTTGGAAAATGTTATAAAATCAACAGCATGAACCTCAGGCTGCTGTTTCTTACTCTGTATCTGGTGACTGCACCTGAAGGCAAACCTTTGTTTTTATGCTCTGAGCCCTGAGAAAGAAATTTTGCAACATTTTTTATATTATTTTACCTGCAGATGTACTTTACTGAAGTCACACAGTAACTTTTTCATCAAGGCTCTGCACAGGGGTTTGTATTCCTCTTTGCACAACACCAACAACTCCACAGCTGTTTGCTCACTGTCAAAGGCTAAGCTTATCAAATAAAAGATTTCATGTTTTGTTTACTTTATTTCTCTACTTTTTCAATTTATCTATTTAAAACTTCCAGAATTGAAACAAGAAATAAATTAAAACAAACAGAAAAATTAAAAGTGGCATAAGGATACAGTCACAGCAACTTCTGTAGGTATAGCCTACAAGGGAACTCTTGTCTAGTCTCCAGACAAGAGAAACGCAGAAGTGTTTATACTTACCAGGGGATGCATGTACACTGATGTTTCTTCCTATCCAAATTTTTAGTAAATATTTTTAACAACTCATCCCACCGAAGAAGAATACAGATTCATTTAAAACAACGCACAGTGCTTGTTTCTGGTTGTAACATGCACATACTATTTTAAAAGAATTATCATAAATTAATAGGTTTTGCAAGGCCATGACGATACTTTTTTGCATTACCTGATAACAAATTAGTAGGCTGTGTTTGCAATTATTGTGTTTCATATGGTGCTCAGTAATTTCTATGGAATTTGTTTAACAGACTCATTAAAACAGACTTCATTAATAAAAAGTTTTAATCTGAAAATAGAATTCGTTTGACAGACTCATTAAAACTCAGACTTGTTAATAAAAAGTTTTAATCTGGAAATAAAAGTGTAATGGATTTTGATGTAGTGTTGCACCTGCAGTAATGGCAAACGATGTTGGGAATGTACAGAAACCGGGATGAAGTTGTTCTTATCTCCCACTACCAATGGTTTATATTTAGAAACAAAAAAATCATGGTCATGGTTGTAATTCTGAACTGTGCTCTGCATGTTTGAACATGTATTCAAAGCTCAAGTTTACCTAAGAGAAGAAGTCAGCCCAAGGTCAAACATTCCCCTTGCAGGGAACTGAAAACACCAAGAACTTTGAACTCTGTGGGTTTGACTTTCTGCTGCATTGCTTGGTGTGCCACCTCTATGCCAGGAGAGGAGAGAAGGCAAGGATGACAGGAGGGTTTCACTGGTCTGGAGCAGAAAGGAGAGGCAAAGAAGCAGGTTTGGAAGTCTTCTGTGCCTGAGTCCTGCTTTAAGGTGTCCAAGTGAGAAGGGTAGATGAATAGGGACAAGAATTGTCCCTATTTTAATTACAATCTGTCCTGAGCTAGAGGTCCCTGCAGCCTTGATCATGCTCCTAGCCTATCCTTCTTCTGACCCAGATGTCGTATCCCTCACCTCCCTGTACTGCAGTGACCCACTGAGAGATCAAATTACCTGTGTTCACTCTACAGTCTCAAATCCCTTTGCACCACTCCTGCTTCAAATACCGCACTTCCCGTTTTCTCAAATGTCCCAAAAGTCAACTACAGTTCCCTCTGCCTCTCCCATTCAAGAGCATCTCCTCATTAAACCCTCTCTGTTTCAAATTCTTAGTCCTGACCCCACAAGCCACCCTGGAGCCTCTTATCACCATCTTCTCGTTTCCTCCCTTCATGCCCAATCCTCTATCCTGCTTTCAAATTCTCTTCCAGCTCACCCTCACCCCATACACACACTCCCCTTATCTGCAACTCCTTTCCCACCTTGCCTCAGATCACCAAATCTGTTGTGGCTTTTTAGTTCTGCCTGCTCAGCTTTGGTGATATTTCATCCTCTTTCCCGGGAGCTGGGTGATCAGCTAAAGTCTTCCCCTTGCTGGAAAGAATCAGAGTTCCTCCTTTGTCCAGGATTTCAAAAGTTCAGTCTGGACTTCTCAGATGCCAACAAGAACAAAATAGTTTTCAAAAGAAAATAGCAAGGTGAGGAAAAGGGTGTAGGATAGTCATATTTATCAATAAAAGTCTTTGCAGTCCAAGTATCTGTCTCTAATTCATCACAGGAGTAGAGTGGAGAAGGGAATTTGCCTAGAGGAAGAAGTAGAGTGTAAAACAATTAGCCAGGTCAGCATTCCCATAAGCAAATCCCTGGAAAGGTAGAAGGGGTCAGAGCAGTACATCTGCCATCTCCCTCAAGTCTGTATTACACTTGTGTTCTCCAAGACATATGGAGAAGCACAGCCCAAGCTGTCCTATGTGCATCATATTTGAGCTCCATCTCTGAACGGAAGAAAATGGGTCTCTGGTCCCCCAAACCTTTGGAAACAGCACAAGGCAAGCCATGGGGGACCTAATTGAACCAAAAGGGGAAATTTCTGGTTTGGATTTTGACAAGTTTGCAACACAGGCCATAAAAATTTCCCCAGAGCTACATATGAAGAACTGCGCTGCAGCAGCCTATTTAGTTCTGGTTGTAAGACATTATAACGGCAACTGGAGAATTCCTTCATGTATATTGTTGCAAAATGGTACTGAGCAATATTTATAAGTATATTCTTGAACATTCTTTCACACTGAAAGTGACTAATCCTGTGCAGATTTAGATGAACTTTCTCAGAATACCATGCAGCGCCGAGGAGCAAAATAGTCAAACCATAGCACTAACTACAGTGTAGCTGTTAGCAAGGACACCGCGCATAGGAAAAATAGTAAAAAAAAAAAAAAAGTTTCCCTTCTGCTTGAGTAGAATTTCTTGAAAATGTAAAATTCTTTCCTTAAGAAACGAAGGGCCTCTTCATTGAAAAAGGTCATTTCTACTGACAACAGGCATCCAGATTCTGAAGAAGAATCAAAACAGCCAAATGATCAATATATTGTAAAGAGCATTACACTAACAAACTTACATGTTTACAGCAAATGGGACATATTTGAACACTCCAGATTCTTTCTCACAGATGTCACTTGCACAGACACTACCCTCATTATTGTACATGAGATTTGTAAATTCTTCTGCTGGCATTACTGAAATATTCATTTTAAAACAACAAACAGTATTTCCTCACATGCCAAGGAAAACAGGAATTTTAACATCTTAAGTCTTCCCTAGAGATGGCAGGATTCCCTTGGTTTGTGTGTTACTCCACAGAGTTGCATGTTATGCCAGTGTGAGGGAGGGATGTCTCCTCTGGTTTTTTCCACTGACTTCACAGTGAGGAGCTCTTTGTCCACAGGCTCCTACAAGTCTCCTTGTTTCCTGACTTTGCTCATCATTCATTTCTGAATCCAGCAGGTAGGACAGTTTTGTACAGAGTGGGAGAAAAAAAGTAATTGCATTTGTCCAGACTGCTGTGGCAAACGGCAGGCTTGAAAGGAGGAAGCATGACAGGTTGAGGCTAGTTGGATCTCCCTCAACTCTGGTCTGTCTTCAAGAACCCATTTCTTCCTACCAGTCAAAAGTTTCTGATCCTTATCTGCTCACCTCTCCATTTAGTCTCTGGTTTCCCTCTGCCACCAAGATCTGCATGTGGACTGCTTCTTGTGAAGTACAAATGCTCAGCTCAGCAGCAACCTTCTGCAATCAGGGCACTGCTGCTCTGCCTGACTGAGACTCAGAAACAACTGGGGGCCTTCTACCCTTGGTGTATGTCTCCTCTTGCCCCATGTTCATCTCCTATCACACAGTGCCAAGTATTCCACTGAGGTAACCCTTGGCATTTCCAGCCCCAGGGCCTCAGCACTGACGCAATTTCCAAAATTATTTTTTAAAAAGCCACAAATATTTTGAATTCCTAGCAACTGAGAAACCCCAAAAGCAAGAAAGCAGCATTCTTCTGCCAGGAAGGGAAGAGGAAGGGCTGCAACGGGGAGCAGAATGCTGGATTAAGCACTGCTTCATCTTTCTATTCCCTCTTCTTTTAAAACTTGCTGGTAATGCAAGGTCAAGGGAGGGGTAGAAAGAAAGAGACAAAAACTGGGGTGGAGAAATAAATTTTGGAATCTTTTCTCCAAGAGTAGAAGTGAAAAAGATCACATAAAGCAGTGGTGGTAACTTTCTCTCTTCTCTAGCTTCCAATCGCCGTAAAAGCCCTGTATTAATACAGGTGAGAGATGGATGCTATTATTTTTCCCCTTCTTCCTTCATTAAAAATAAATAAACAGAGGCATAGTTAATGGTTAATGCTGCTGAGTTCATGGAACAAACAGTTCTCTTTTCCCATCTTGCCCGTAGTTTAATTATGAACTTAGACTGCTTCAGGCTACAAAGGGCAAGAAAGCAGGAAATACATATATCCAGAAATGCAGCCAGCGTTTGATGTCTCTGAGCTAAAATTAAATAAAATAATAAAATTGAAGTGGAGAATAAAAGCAATATGAAAACCATGGAGCTTAGAGTCAAGTGGAGAAAAAGCGAAAAATGAGGTCTGAGATAGCTGAGCAACTAGCAACATGGAGGACTTTCAAATTCAGCAGTAATGGTAGAAAGCTGTTTCTGTAAAGGTTGTTAGTAAATGATCTTCAAAGTAGACACAGATTAAAAAATAAATGAACAAACTGTGGCTGCTAAAGTGTGCCCATTAGGTTTACCAGAACTGAACAAGCAAGGTAGGAGAAGAAAAATCAAGACCACATGGTCTGGAGTCAGAACAGTGACTGAGAAACCCAGAAACCCCGTAGGGGTGCAGATGAGCCAGAGAAGGGGATACATGTTCACACTCCTCCAAAACACATGGGAAACTTCAGGATTGCCTTGAAGTATATGATACTCTGAAACACAGGACATCAAAGATCAGTATTTGTCTGTCAGGGAGGTGAAAGCAGAGCTGAAGGACCACATTGGATAAGGATGCTCATACAAATCTGACACTCAGCAGTCACTGAGTGTCACTCTGCCACAAGTAGTCACTGGACAACTTCACAGACACAGGCAGCAGGCTTCAACTCTTGATGCCGCAGGAAGAAGAGGGCTTTCTGTCTGTTTTATTCCCTGGTGGAAGAGGACAGTGTATGCAGATGCCTGCTGGAAGGGGAAGAAGGATTAGGAGCTTTAGCACAAATCAAAACTAGGCCCCCAAATATTTCCTTTAAGTGTGACCTGCATTTTTGTGCAGCTCAAAGTGAATCAGAACTTCTAATCTCAGCATCATAGCAAGACACATGAGATCAAGGAATTGATCCAAAGTTCACTAAGCATTGTGAATCAGCCTTGCCTTTGGATAAAATAAAATACAGGTGACTGTTGTATTTGTAAGGAATAGGAGGCATACACAAGCTAGCTGACTTCACAGAATATATAAGGTCACAATTATTTGAAGAAGCCATAAAGCATGATGAATGGCATAGGTATGCTCAAAAGTATTATGAATACCAAATTCATAATTACAAATACCTGATAACATGGGCAAATCTAGCTTTTCAAAAGCCGGATAGGTAGGTGGTCGGGCCAATTTCTAGGGGAAACTCCAAGGAACGTCTCCCATAGTTTAATACTAAAAGAATAGGGCACCCCAACATCAGACACATCAAGAGATGTGCAGGATGTAGGTTCTGAAGACACAGCACACACATACTGCACAATCTGAAAATATCTAGCTGATGCATATTGAAAAGATACTGTAATTTTAACCAGTCTGTAGAACTCAGATTTTTTCTGATTGGTGCCTTTCCCTCTGTCATCTAATGAAATCACCTTGTTAATCAGCCCGTGAGTTTTCTACACAATTGAGGGCTAGGCAAACACAACAGGAAGGACACAGTTTTGAAAGGGGAAAAAGACAGGCAACCAACCACCCCAGAAATCTAAAAGAAAAAAAATCCAAATAGCTGCTTTACAGTTTTGCCTCTTTAATCCATAAAGATGATAATTAAATTTAGATATCAACATCCAGGTTACAGACATTAATATTTACATATGTATCCAAAAATCTAGCTATCTTGATGCAAAAGGAATTCTTAAGAAAAAAAAAAGAGCAACTTGTGGCACAGCACCTCATGACTTTGATATGTTGATATACATTTAAAACTAAGACTGAAGAGTGGAAGTAAAAAAGCCTTTAGTGATGTTGGAAGATTATCCCTTGTTATTAGAATAACCATGGGCTTTCAAGTGGAAGCCAGAGTGGATTATTCAAGCCCAAATTCACATCTATATTTTAGGAAAGAGGAACTCAGATACTATTGTGAAACAAGATGGATATAATATATACTCTTTTCTTTGGTTTTGGAACCTGGAGCACAGGTGATCAGATTAAAAGGAGGATGAATTAATTCTGGAAAAAAAGAAAAGCATACCAGTGTATTAATGCATGGTCCAAGGACAACACATAATTAATCAAATGATGCACTTGTTATGTTACTAATTGAAATGCCCTATTAAAGTAAATCAATAATTAATCTTTTCCCTAGATGGCTAGTGAGATTGCACAAGAACTGCTGTGATTTCCCTACATTTTGATTAATTTTTTCTTTGCTAGAATACCAAGCATCTTCTCGATGAATGATCTGACCACTAGTTGGCATTGTTACTTCACTCGAATAAATAGCCTTTAAACGAGGTGTTCTGCTACAAATCCCGACCTCTGCATTTTTGAGCCCTAAGTTTCATTTTGCCGCATCTGGAAACAGGGATGAGGGGAAAAGGGAGGGGAAAGTAATGTGTGATTGGCAAATTATTTCCCTCCCTCCACCCTATGTATCTATTTCAGCAAATTTTTTGTTCTACCTTGAATTCTCAAGGAGAGAATGAAGCAATATAAAGTTATCTGTGTATGGGGGCAAAGAGCAGTAGTCATGCGTTCTTGAGTGGTACAGTCCAGGCTGCGAGTGTAGACCCAGTAGTATGGAAGCTTAAATAACAGAAACACAACTGCTGAATGCAAATATGAAATACAAGAACCTCATACCCCCATAGGTTGCTCTTTCTGTTACACCAGTGCTATTAGTGGGGCCTTATGCTCTGTTCTACCAGCTCTGAGCTGCTGGTAATAAAGCAAGTAACAGCTTCTCTGTGGGGAGATTCTGTCGTGGATGGAATAATGGGGAAGGGTGTTTTCCTTGTTTTCCCAGAAAAAGCAGGGTGATGCCTTTGTGAGCTGAATTTCAAAGAGACCTTTAGGGCAGAATCTGCCTGTGCTGCTCAGCCTCTAGTCCGTTTTACTCTGAGGCTGCTTTATCACACACAGGGTGGCATGTGGGATTCCTCCTGGCTGCGCTTCCTGTAGATCTGTTGTGCAAGACAGGGGAGTACATCTGAGGTTTAGCAAACAAGTTGGTTTCAGAGGTCCTTGCAGACAGGCAAGTGGAAAAGAGAACAGGTTGTCTCTCTCTGCCCCGTCAGTGGGAGAAGAAGAGGGCATTTTCACCTTTTGGAGTCTAACTGATATTGAAACAGGCAATGTTTAGCTTTTTTCATTTACAGCTTTAGCTGTAAATGAAACTTCCTTTCAAATAAACTTTACATTTCAGTTTCACAGAAGCAAACTTTCAAAAATACCCACTTCTCAAAGGAAAATGAACACAATCTGAAAGAGCTGCTTTAGAACAATAAGAAAGATGTAATCTCTGTAATACTGCAAATCCCAGCTCATATACAAACTCACAGACTGACACTGCTAGCACATTAACTACGGTGAGTCACAGTAAGGTTCTCAAATTAAATCCTCATCTACACTCCTGACACACTTTAAAGCCTTAAGTATGTCTCATCAGCACGCCTGAGCTCTAAAATACACTAACCCAGAATTAGAGAGATTAATTCATTAGCAGCTGCAAAGTGCTAGGTAAATGTTTACAACAATTAGCAACCAAGTAGGATGGTTTTGTCACCAAAACAAAAAGAAATATAAAATGCAAGCAACACCATGTGAATTGTGGAAAATAAAAGCAAACATTTCCTTCCATTCTAATGAATGTTTGAAAGCCAAAACAACAACAAAAAGCAGTCAATCAACCAGACTATAGTTTTGAGTAACTCTAATAGCTTGACATCAGCTCTTTCAGAACACACAGTAGGGCTGATATATAAGAAAATTTAGACAGATTTTGCAACTGCTTTACATAGAGGACTTTCTTAAGGCTCATGATAGAAAGCAGCTGATCCCACAATATTCCAGATATCCCTTGTTGGTCTAGATTTAATTAAATTAAACCACTCACAAGATTATGCTATGCCACGAGACAATCCATGGATGATCACAGAAGCTATAGCAAACCACTCTCAAATTTTCCACCCTCGAATATCTTAGCAACTGTTTTCTTTTGAAGAAGCTGTACATTAGAAATTCTCAGTGAGTTGGAGGGAGCAGATGTAATGCTGCTTCAGACACCCATGTATGCAGTTTAATCTCCCTTCTCTTACTGAGAAGCAACTGAGCTATGCGTGATGGCTCCTAGTTTACAACACAGACTGGAGTCTGATATTCAATTGTACTCACGATCAAAATCTTCATAAATGCTGTCCACTTTATTTAGCATTAAAAGCTTCCATCCTTTGAAGATAAACAGGTTAACAAGCTTTAAAATCATTAACGAAGTAAGGCTTGAGGAATATCTTTCTGAGCAGCATAAACATTGGCTCAGCTAACATCTCATGCCATCAACGAAGAAAGATCACTAGCAGACTCAGGCCAAGATGCTGTGGGAAATAAGTGGAAGGCAATAACAGCTGGAAATATTTGGCACATACAATAAAGTTTTGAAACTCTTTGGATACTGGGTTTCCAAGCTCTTTTTTTTTTTTTTTTTTAACCACAAAATATTTCATTAGCACTCGTGTGAGCAACATAGCAGCACCCAGGTGTGGTATGGCACTGTTGTCTGCCATGAGATGATACAAAATCCCTCTTTCCTTCCTCTCTCCTTCCAATTATCTATTTGCAGAATGCATGTAAGAGCACATCTTTAGAGCTAATGTTATATGATCTGGGTAGGAATACATATCTGCCTGTATACAATTGGAAATCCAGTCTTCTTAGGGTACTTTGCTAACTAAATGGCTTCATACAATAGTATGTATGTACATCTGCCCAGCTTTGCATTTCCTAATGGTTTCCAAACATGACAGGCAGTTTTAGCCCCGTTTGACACATGGATTGATTGAAGAGGTCCCAAATTCCCACAGTGCTTTAGGAGATTTGCATGATGATAGAAGATACTAGCAAATTTCCCTGCGGAGGGAAAGGCTGCGGCAGGGAATCTGCAGCTCCCTGCTGAGTCTGGTCAGGGAGGACACTGCTCAGAACAAGGCATCGCACACACCGCCTTCTGCCCACCAGGAGGCTTAGAGGAAGATGAGAGTGAGTATGCAGGGAGCAGAAAGGCAGGAAATAGTGAAAGGGAAAAAAACCTACTGGTGGAGGCCTCAGAAAAGATGCAACTGTTATTTCTGGAGAGGTTTTTAAAATTTATTTTATTTATTTATTTATTTTCACTGGCAGAAATTTGGGAGGTAGGATGCAAGACATGGGGGAACTAGATTTCTGCAGCTCAGAGTAAAAACAGTTTCTTTCTATACCAATGGTTCCTAGCTATTTAGATGTCTTACTCAATCAGTTGAAACCTGCTTATCCACTGGTCACTGTGATGGGGGATGAGAAAAGTAAGGTGAGAAATAGTTATGTACTGTGGTACAGGAGTCCCATTCATTGAATGGACTTGGCTGTGCTCACTCCACAAATGTAAACAGAAAAGATTATTCCTGTCCTAAAAAAAATAAAAAAACATAAATATTTTTCCCGTCTGTCCTAAAACAGTGAAACCCAAACTAAACATAAACCAACCACGCTCTTTAATGGTGATTATAGCCTTGCTGGATTCTGTGCACAATAACAATGATTGGACCTTGTTAAAGGTCACAAGGAAAAGTACAGCAACAAGACCTTGTAGCTGGTAGTGTGTTTTTATTCCTCAGCTTAAAGCATACGCAGTAGCTGGCTCCACAGCAAGTGCTTTTAAACAGCAATCTACAGAATAAAAAAAATAAATTTACTATGCACTATTGAGAAAAATAAACTGATAAATAAAGGTATGACTGCTGCTCTCTGAAATTTAATAGCTATTTCACCTGTGCAAAAGCCATGAGAGAAAAAATTACGTAGCACTCCTTGACTGTGCAATCTACGGAGGAAGATCTCTCCTGCTGTCATTTCTGTTACATACAGAGCTCTGCCCCAACATGGAGGTACGAGGAATATTTAAGGAATACAGAGAGTACTTCTTTCCCATGATATTTTTCTTTTATGCAGCAGAAAGGAGGAATAACAGAGTTAAAATAAATTTATATTCAATAAGTACAGCATGACAAGTACTCAGTTGTACTCCAGGCCTTTGTTTGAGTAAACAGCAATGTGTCATGTGAAATGTTCAAAACAAAAAAATAAGTAGCCTTTAAAGACACAAACTGTTTGTATAAACAGAGGCTGGGGGAACACTACTCGATTACAAGCACTTTTTAATGGAAAAAGAAGTCAGCAGCTCTCCCTTTTGCAGGAATGGAGAACTGGGATACAGATCCTGCAGCAACGCCTCCTGCATTCCCAGGAAATCACACAACAGATGTCCAGGTGCCCACTTTCCACACAATACCTGCCTATTGATAACCAAATAAGGACCTAAGAAACATCTCAGACAAAATAGCTGTAGACAGAAGATAGCAAAAGAGAGAGACTGAAGGCACTGCTGCTGTGCTAGATCCCTGCAGTAAGCAAGAAAACTGTTAAGCGAAGTTTGTTAAATAGTTCAGGGGGACAAATCTCTGCTGATCCCTACAAGAAAGGGGCAGAAGTCTTAGCACAGGATTACCAAAAAATAAATACAGTGCAAGCAGTGATCTGGTTTCCTTTTGAACCTAGCAGATAGACATGGATTCTTATCTTCAGGAATTCTCCAAATTAGTTACACAATCCCTTCCATTGGTCTTATCGTGTTTAATCTCCCAACAATTTAAACTCCTCAGTCTTTCTAGTCCTGTTTGGAGCTTCTCTCTATGAGAGTTCGGGAACCTTCCAGTTTCTGGCCTAAATTAGCTGGATAATAAACACTTGATCTGGGAGTAATATTACACTTTTATATAAGATTTTTGCCTCCCTGATACAAAATCCTCCAGTCCATTTACAAATAGTTGTCCTATCCCCTTATAAGCATCTGCCAACCAGGATAAAGAAACCAAGGTATTTTTGTCTCTTTGTAAGGAATAACAGGGAAATGTTTAATCCATCTCATTCTTCTAACCAACCTACTAATCCTCATCAGTACCTGCTACCTAGCCTTGTTAAAGCTAGGTTATCTCAGCCATACATAAAACTTTATCACTGTCAGATACAATGGCTTGGATAACTCTACAAAAACATCTTGCCTAGCATGCCCTAAAAGTGCATTATGCATTTTACTTCTGCTTCACGCTGGTTACTTATAGACACTCACAAATTTGATTAACCATCATATTCTTCTCTTTTTTTCTTCTACACTTGTATTTGTTTCAAAGATCCAGCAGCAAGAATAAGCAAGACAGTTCACTTCAGAGATGGCTGCTGTGCTGCTCCTGCCCCACCAAAGGGCTTGTGGCATACAAATTGTATTCTGTGCCACTCTCTTAAATCAAGTGGGGGGATTAGCACATTAGGCAAATGGATTATTGCGCAAAATTCCAGTATTGCAGAAATATAACACTCCCCTGAAATCAGGAATTAACTTTCTCAATATTCCTATATCAACAGATACTTGTAGTTACATGTAAAAAAGGAAAAATTCACAAGGTTTTGCATGCAGAATAACTGACAAGGAACAATTTTTGTTATACAGCTAAGTGAAACCCACCCCTGGAGCACTGCTTCCAGTTCCGGAGCTCCTGGCATAAAAAAGACTGGTCTTGAGTCCAGAGCAGGGCCATGGAGATGATAAGAGGGATGGAGCACCTGATGAGCAGGAGAGCCAATAACACTGAATGTCATAGGAATTTCCAGAAACGTGAAGGCAAAACTCCACAGACATTTTCGGAAAAGCAGTAGACAACTCCCAAATGCAACACAAGTGAATGACAATTCACAAGTGAATGACCAAGAAACAGCAAAGCACTCATTGTATTGAAAATTGGCCTTCCAGCAGCACTACCCTTTCGTGGCTGCCAAATGCCACCAGAAAGCTCACAGCCATGGCTAACACTACAGATGTAAGAGCAAGATTAATTGCACTATTTTTTTTTAGTTGTAGTATAGCTGAGATTGAAGTGACCTGTTCGCTGTGAAACAGTTTGATTAGTCAATTACCTTCAAACACATGGACGCGTTCACAATGGTCTCAGGGAAAAGTACACATTTTTGGCCTTCAGGATGTCAAGCACATATCAAAGAATTATTAAATAACATTAAATTAGAGTTGAGAAGAGCCAGAGCTAAGATTTTGGCTCCTTCTTAAATGTGAATGATTGTCTACTTCTGGATCACATGGCATCACAGGGGAAAGAAGTAAAATATTACCTAAAACCATTGCTTTTGCGTGAACTCAGACACACAAACACTTTGTGACCTGCAGACAAGTGACTGTAATTAGCATTCTGCTATAGCTTTGTCACATGTTGGTTTGGTTATGGCACAGACTCTAACACTACCAATCTAGGAACCTTAGAAAGCACGATGTCTTCTTGGACACCTGGCTTGTGAGAAGAGTGTGTTACAAATGCACCCTACTACCTGCGCTGTTAATTAGCCGAAGAGAAGGCTTTCATGCTACCCTGCCCTTACACTTTGTACCAACTACTAATTTCCTCTCTGACATTTGCATTTATTCACAAATTACATAAGCAAAGTACCTCTGAGCATTCAATACTTCCTTTGCTCATGGCACCAAACCTCCTTCCAGCTGAGCCCTGAGAGCTCCTTCTCTCTCTTGGTTTGTTTCTTCAAATAAATCTGTGTGATGGTTCTGGAAGCTTTCCTTGGGTGCTGCTCTCTCAGACCCCCACTTCCATAGGAAGATCATCACCATCCTTGGGTTTATTTGGCTCCTCATAAACTCTGCCTACATGGTTCACAATGTCATTGAGATTTCAATGAGATCTACACTTTAAACAGCAATGATTGTTATTTCATCCATGCCAGAAGAAAGCCAAATATCCTTACACTTCTTGTGAAAGTTTCACCTAACTCTTCTACAACTGCTTTTCCCACAGACTCTGTACATGCCTTCCCCCAGGGCACAGACCATTTCTGATGACTGACCATAAGACAGGGCAGAGGACCATCTCTTTTGCACCTTTCTCGCTGCTGTGATTATTTTCTGCACAAGAGTCAAAGGAACAATCGTGGTCATGGCCTGAATCTAGAGCCAAGGCAAGCTCTGTGTTCCCCTTCCTTTCAAAAGGGGAAATCTGGCCACGCACCAGGCACCAGAACTACTGAGAGCAATGGAGTTAGGCAGAGCTGAATTAATCCTCTCCCAGGCCTCCCACCCCCTCACTAAAAACCTTGGGAAAGCTCAAACCCAAGCTTGATCTTTAGGTACAATATGCGTCAAGGCCACAAAGTGCAAGCTTGCAACCAAAGGTGCTTTGAATACACAACAGATTTCCCAGATGGGAATTTCCTCCATTATTATTTTTAATTTTCCATTTCCTAACATTCAAATACCAAAGAATACATCCAAGAACACTCAGCTTTGAAGAAAGAAGTTAAGCAAGGACTAAACTAGGAAAGAACACTTGGCCTTCTACAACACGGCCATTACATTAACTCCTCTGAGAGCTGGTCTTTTGAATCCAAACATAGTTTGTTTTTTTAAAGTCACTAGTGATTACCAGAGGAAGAAAATAATTGTTGGGAAAAGCTTGGTTAATTCACTGACCAACAAAACGTTTAACTCCATTCCAAGCTTTCTGCGGCATGATGCACTGCAAGATGATGGCATGTGGTACTCTGAGGGTCAGCTTCAAGGGCCAGGAAAAAACAGTCACCCAGAACTTGAGTTCAAGTGAAAAGCACAGTTAGTGTTGGAATGGAATGAGTGGTGGGCACAGAGCATTAGGTTTGAACTCTGGCAATATAGAAAGACTTACTTTTATGTGTAAACTTTTGTGTATGTACAAGTTTAACATCTCTTCAGGACCATTCTGTGGGCTTCAGGACCAAAAAACCCCAGGTTTTTAGAACAAAATTAAAAAAAAAAAAGTCTATTCAAGAGACCCTAAAAATATGCAGATAAAACCCTCGACTATTGCAGCATCTTGGTTTCTTACTTTCATTACTACTAAACACCATGTAGGAAAAACTGGAAAATAGAAAACCTTTTTTAGGACCCTTCCAGAGGAAGCCAGAATCCCAGATCTTCTTTTAGGCCAAGGTTGCTTCAGCTGAAAGCTTTTTACAGTCTGCAGTTAGATCAGAAAGGTATAGGAAAGGGGCAATGACCAATATAATGTGGGCCTAAAGGTAATTTGAGGTTTGCCAGTGAAAGCTGGTATTTTCTGAAAGAAAAACACATCAGCATCACACACTTCAGCTATAATCCTTGTTCACTAGAGAGTGAGGTATAGGTAATGAGACTAAGTATGAGTGCTGGCAGCACTGTCAATGCCCACGAGAGGAGGCCGTGCTCTTCTAAACCCACAGATACATAAAGAAGCCACATAACCTTTGATAAATGCAAAAAATGTTACACGGAAATAAAAACTCAGCTGTTTGTCTGAACATATCACCTCAGTAAAATGTGCTTATAAGCAGAAAACTTGATCTGTAGTCAGGAGATGTTATAATCTTTTCAGTAACTGGATGCTTCTGCAATTCCAGTGCTACATTTAATCAGATTTACTGACTGTGTTTTACAAAATGGTCATAGAGAGCCAAAAGGGGTTCTCATCTACCCTCTGTGCCTCTGCCAGTATAACAGTGATTGCCACTTCATTAGGTATTGCAAAATACGTTGATGGGAAGAAGCCGTCTTGCTCCACATGAAAGAAAGGAAGGAAAACACAGGTGAATTTTCCCTGAAATAAAATTAGGGAGGAAAAAGCATTTCCTCCTCTTTTCAGAGTGTTTCTAGTTGTTGTATTTTTATTACAGCTTGTTTTAAATATCAGAAAATGCCATTCCCAGGATGAAGTGAAACTGAAATCCTGAAAACTTCCTCTGATCTTGGCCCATCAGTGAAAGCAGTTTGAAATGTCTGCTTCTATTAAATGTTTTGTTTGGGTAACTTCCACTAGGGATTAAGTCTTAATGCTTTATTTCCATTAGAATGTCCTTTGAACAAGATTTTGTAAAAGCTTAAATGAAATGAGAAAACACTTTGGTCAGACCTTGTTCATAGCAGTGTTTCTTCAGGACTTTATTAGCCTGGGATTGAATGAACTGTATTGTATCAGCTGACAATCAGTAAATAAAAGTCTGGCTAATGACGTTTTTTTCAGTTCAGTGACTGTATCACAGCAACTCCAGCAAGGGAGCTTTGTAAGCAAGAATGCGAAGCCATTCACTGAGAAACAGCCAGAGAAGGACACATTTGCTTGCTGATATGTATACAGCCTTGCATACACCGCACCTAAGAATACAGTCAGCTGAAAATAAATGTAGCAGATTTTGTAGTCTCTGGCCCAAGTTTTGTTCACATTTAGACAGGCCTGTACCCAGGTCACATCTATAATTTCACTGAATTTAAAAACAAAACTAAGCTGAATCAACAAAAGCACTGCCTGGGTCTCTGAATCCAGCAGAGATTCAAAAGGCATTTAAAAAGCATTCTTTCAGAAGAAAATCCTCCTCCTTCAGCAATTCATTTTATGGATTAATACATTTTAAAAAAATTAGACTGACAGTAGAAAAATGTGAGAGAACATCACCCTCCTTATCCCACATACTTTAGTCGTAAGCCAATCACTAGGTACGAGGGATTGGTATAAATCCTGGAATATGTAGTGTATTACATCTCCAAACTTTTGTTAATAGTATTTATTTACCTCTTCTGGTATCACTTTTTCTTTCCGCAGTGGGCTGTAAAGAAGTGAAGTACACAAATATTCCTGTGGTTGCAGCATGCCTTAAAAAAGCCCTTATACAGAGCATTTCCCTATAGGATGTTCCTGCTGTTTTTCAGCACGTGAGTGGGACAGAAAACCAAAGCAGTAATCCCTAAAAGAGGATCCCTAAAAGTCTTAGGAGAAATATGTTGCCAGAGCACGTGTGCTTTCTGACAGAAGTGAAGATGTTAATCATGACAGCACCAGAGCGTATGACTCCATGGTTACAGCCCTGAAAATTCGTCCCAATAAAAACATCTCTATATTTCTTCTTACATTTTTAGTGGGAAAAAAAGCTACCCTGATTTGCTGTAAATTACAGCTCCAGGCAAAAACTTCACCAGAAGAGAATCATTTCTGACCATCCTCTTTTATCTTACACAAGATACGATCAGTTTCTGTTGCAGAAAGTCTCCAGCACGTTCAGTTATAATTTCATCCAAGGTTAACTAATATCCCTCACCCCTCCCCACTACAAAACCTAGACTTGCTCTGGAGCTGCAGTGTTGCCCCGGAACATGCTGGTGATTTTCCACTATCTGTACAACACACCATCTCTGGTGTTTCTCAAGTGTCTTGGCTACATGGATCAGGATTTTCTAACGAATCCATTCCTCCATGATGCACCACACTTAAAGCTCTGCCCTCTTCAGAGAAAGTCACGTCTGAAAACAAATTCTACCGGCTTGCCTAGTTTGTTTCAAGAAAACTAGTTACTAATAAGCACCCCTTTCCTCACAAGTATTGCTTTTCTTTTATATTCATCTGAAGTCTTCTCAAAAATCACTGGTCTTTGCTTTTCATTACATTTAGGGGGCAAAAGGAAAATATTTTATAGAACATGGTAAAACAAATGAGGGGCAACTCTCACCTTATAGCTTCCTCCTCCCCATGCTTGCCTTTCTCTTCACCAACCAGCCTTTAGCAGCCTCCAGAAATGCAACTTACTCTTAAGAAAGCAAACCAAACCCACCCCATTTCAGCTCTTTTTTCCCCATCCCATCCTTACACCATTATCTCTTTCCAGCACCAGTTCCCTCTCTCCTCCAGCACAGCTTCTCAGCTGGACCATGAAATGTTACCAGCTGCACCTTTTCTTGCCATCTTCCTGATTCTAGGCAAAGGTGGAAGAAGTTAACTCAAAACAAGTGTCAGCCTAAATACTGTCCTAATGTACTTGCAGGTACACAAAGGACCTTGGTTATCATTACCTTTTACCTGTACTCTTTACATTAATTCCAAGCACCTGAAAAACAGCATCCAGCAGCTCCTGAGGGAGCTGCCTGTGCAGTGCACTGACACCATCATCTGAACCCTGTTCAGAGACATACCAGCCTGGGTTTCATAGTAATCGCTCCACCTTCCAGAAACCAACATGTGGCATCTCCTCTGGACAGAGGGAGACTTCTTGCTGCAACTCCCATTCAGGGAGCTAAGTTCTGTTGGAATCTGTCTGGCAAGTGTTTTTCCTCATCTTTGCAGAGGTCTTGTATCCTCCCATCCTTTTTTTTCCCCCTGAGGTTCCCAGATCTGCCTTAAACTTCATTGGTTTGTTTGAACACCTGTATGTGTCTTCTCTAATCATCTGGTAAGGGCCCTTGGAGCTAGTGAGGAGGATACCTGACCAGCATCCTCATATGTTGTTTTTTTTTCAGATTTGACCGAGGGGCTCACAGAACCTGAGCTTAGCAGGAGATGTGCACAGTCAAAATCATTTTAACTGTTCTGAGTTCAGAGCCACAATCTTAAGACATAGTTTATTTGTTTATTAAACAGCATTATGATGTCCTGGGAAACTTTTTAAGTTGCTTATATCCTATGAAGTGACATCACTGAAATGAAACAGCGGGTCACAGTGTCACAGCTGGAAACCTTGAATCCATCATAACAGGATCTTCAAGTTTCCAATTCAAAAGCTCTGGAGAGCTCAAGTATTTTTTCCCCCTAAGGGTATTAGCTCAGAATTCTGCTTTCCATGGATCATTGAACAGGACTTGGTACTCAGCTATTGATAGGGTATCTCTGGAAACTCCAGCTGTGAGAACAGTGTGTATGGAAAAGCACAGTGTCAGAAGCTGTGGTTCAGTCCTATCCAGCTCTGAAGGCAGGGTTACATTGCTGTGCTGCCATGCCATGAGGTCCCTCCCTACAAGCTTCAGAACTGTATAAAATACAGGTAAACAGTCCAGGTTTGGTGACAGACAAACACAGGCTTAGTTGAGGGAATAGATGAATGATACAAACATTGATTGTGCGTGACAGAGCAGGAGCCAAACAAGACAAGACAAACTATGTGAAAAAAATGTTCGTCAAGGCAGGGGATGCATCCATCCACACAAATGTATAGAAGAGGTCCCTTATAAAGAAACATCTTATATTCAGCTTTTTCCTGTTTGAACAACAGAATTCAATGTTCTTGCATCTCTATGAGGTTACAGACAACAAAAGTGGAAGGAGAAAAATGCTGACATGATTTGGATAGACCTAAGGACTCAGGCATTCAGATTTATCTGACAGTGGGTAAACTTCAACAACGATGCAGACAATTTCTGTAAATGCTTCCATATGAAGTCATCTGCAGGGAAGGAAGTTTAGACTGTCTAGCATCAGTTGTCTAAATAGTCTCTTATCTAGTGAGATTGCTAATGGGGACCATATTTCTGTTAATAGATTTACTACAAAACTAGCATCTAGCTCACATGAAAATCCAAATCCAGTAGAATTTTTATGGCTACTCGAGAAGGTGCAAAATTCCATGTTTTCTCACCAATCACAAAATGGTTCAGATTTTCCCCCAAGCCCTTTTAGTGACTACAGTTCACTTCTGAGATTATTATTTTCTTGAAACTCACTAAGATGCATCTGTAGAGAGGGAAAAAAAAAGTCACAAACTTTACAAAACAACAATAACAACAAAAAAAATTAGAAAAATCTTCCAAGAATAAACTGAATTTCCTGAATTTTAATGGCCCAGCTAGGATTAATCAGCCCAATTAGAAAGATTATTAAACATTTTTAAATCACAAAAACTGAGAAATTTCAACATGATCTGGAGGAAGGAAAGTTAAGTGAGTATTCTTGCCCTCACATATAAAATACAAAGGATTATTTCTTAAAGATAAAACCCACAAGAATAATTATTTTAGTGCCAATTCTAGTTATAGTATCAAGTAAGTCTGATAGAGTTGTCTATCCATTTGCTGAAGCCACCTAATTTTTTAGCCCTACAGGTTATGCCCCAGTGAAACAGAAAGTGGGAGATGGTGGAAATTGAAGGAGTTCCTTTAAAGGAGGAAAGAAGCATGAAGCAGCAAGGTGGCTCACTGGGGAAATTTTGAGCAGAAGGAAAGAATGAAGTCAGCTTATTGCAATATTAGTGACTGAGAAAGAAAATAGTGATCTCTCCTCTCATCTGGCTGTATCTGAAACACTGGCACACAGACTCGCTATGGGTTAGCAGAAAAATTTTGCCTATGAAAGACTCCAGAAGGAAAACCAGTTAAACACTCCATTTCTCACTACATAAGGGTAAAACTAACGGACAAAGATTAGTATGCTTCCTGAAAAATAGGGAAGATTTCTCATTTTCTTCAAGAACTGCACAGCATTCTGCCCCTCTTAAAGCTATTAAGAGAATATGAAATAAAATTTTTTCCCAGCATTTCATGCTTTTTCATACAACACATTTAAAGAGAAACAAACAACTCGTATGGGGCAGTGATGAACCTCTGAACAATCCCTCTTTTCATCAGGATCCAACCTGGGTTTCAAAAGCTGCTTGAGGCTTGCCTAGCTATTTCTGTTCCACAGCAATACAGTCATGGAAAGTTTTCCATGTACCACAGCAAGGCCACAGAGCAAATAGTTTATCACTGGAGTGTCTGAGCTTGAACGATAAAAAACAAACAGGGAGTAATATATGACAAAACCTTGAAAGCAGAATTTTGGACTCCAATTACCTGGTCAGAAGCTCTTTTGAATAGGTTGTGTGAGCTAATAAATTTCTTGTTAGAGAACAAGAACAAGTCTACTTTGTCTGGACTTTAATCTTGGGTTTATAGCAGATTGTTATCAGTGCTTTTCCCCTGGAATTTAGTTTCTCTGCACAGATTTAAAAGAATAAGTCTTTTTCTCTTCCTTCGAGGCAATAGAATGTAATACAGCTGCTGCTACTTTTTGCCCATATTTGGGGTGAACAGCAACTGCCTTAATTTTCACTTATACATTGATTTCCTTTGGCTTTCCAGCAAGAAGAGCCTGCAGAAGTCCTACAGAAGGCCTCCCACTAAGCTGGCATTGAGGCTCTACAGTATTTTTCCCTCTCCTGTTCTTCTGTGCAGATTTTTGTGGGGAGCCATTAGGCACATGCCCTGTATCTTTGGAAGCTGGTGGAAGGAAGTACAGAGGAATTCACAGGCAAAGGTGATGGGGCCTCTTTGGTTCAGAGAAGTTGCCTGGTGGGTCTGGCAGGCAGCTGTGTTCAAGAGCAGATGGACAAGTTCAAGCTCAGTGGTTCTTGCTGAGCTGAGGACCTGCAAAGCCTACAACTGCCTGCTGGTACACCTTTGCTGGACAGATGCCACAGAATCAATGTGAGAACAGAATTACTGGAGAGCTTGGCTGCTCAAAAGACAGACTGATTTAAAAGTATGAAGAATGATGAGGATCGGGAAATGGGGTTTCCCTAATGTTTACACAAATCCGGAGGAGGTCATGTAAAGCAGGGATGACTTGTCTCATTTTGTTACCCACTGTAAGAGTCTACAGGACCATAGGATTGGAATTGATCTTTGAAAGTCACCTAGTCCAACCTTCCTGCAGTGACCAGGGACATTTTCAACCAGATCAGGTTGCTCAGAGCCCCATCCAGCCTGACCTTGAATGTTTTCAGGGATGAGGCATCTACCATCCCTTTGGGCAACCTGTTCCAGTGTTTTACCATCCTCACTGTAAAAAACTTCTTTAAAAATACTCTTTTTTTTTAACTTCTGTAAAAAAACCAATGGCCTCCTGTCTTGATGTGTTTCATTAAAGTCTACCCATGTCTTTTGCTTGTTTTGTTATCTATACCAATCTCACTGAAATACTTAGGGAAGGTCCCCTTGACCGTTCTGTGATCATGTTATCATAAACGTAAGACTTCTCCAAAAGAACGGATGTGCCAAACCAGCCCAAGGATGCTGAGCTGAATGGAAAGTACACACTGATCAAATATTTACTATTCCTGATGTGGAGGGAGCTGAGAGGTGGCATTTCCATGACATTTTGTTCTTGTAAAGCCAAGAACTGTTCTATAACCTTTGGAAGTGCCTTGAAATTGTTAATCTCACACCAGAGGTAAATTGAGAGATTTGGAAAAGATGCGATTACTTATGCTCAGTCCACAGTATCACACATAAATAACACTTAGCAGTGAATATTATTAATAAATAAATCCTCATGATGAATATGAGAAATAACTGATCATAACAAAAGAATTTACAGCTTAAGAGCAGGGTGACATAGCAACTCAATGCAAGGTTAACTTGCTCTGTTCTGCTGTAATAGGCCAAAGTGCTTAGTTGAAAGTTTATTTTAAAAACCGTACTCATATTCCACAGATTATATCATCCATTAGCCAGAGCTCCCAGAACAATACTGTATAAGAATCAGGGAATTAAAACGTTTTTACCATTTCCACCCTGCATTGGGTCATAGAGATGTGGCCTGGAGTACAGAGTGGTTGGACTTTAATAGAAAGCAAGCAGGAACAAGAAATGCCATGTTCAAGGAGGAAACAATGAAAAGAACTCAAAATACAGCTGAAATGTTCAGAACAAGATAGGAAAATAATTTCAGCTGCTGATCTTTCTGGCAAAACAGAAGCCCAATTTGTCTTTTTTAAAAGTGCATGCATAGCCTTTTGAAGCAGATGCCTGCACCCTCGTTTTTGCTCCTTTTGCAATCCTGCTGGGATGCATAGATATATACATACAGCTTGTTTATCAGGCATCACCAAATACTTCAATTCTATCTACCTCTTCTCTCTTGGAAAAGTGCAAGAACATTACCTGTCCTACATTTATTAATATTTTTGCTGTTAATGAAACGCAAGTCCTACACTGTGATTTCCCTGAATCTAAGTCCCTCATAAAATGGGGAATTACATAAAATTGCTTTCATCTTGCAGAATGCGAAAAAGCAAGAAGACAGCTACAAGAGAAAGATATTTGATCACAACTTAATTGTAGATGTTGCATCATTCTCACAGCAGCCCAGCCCACCTCCATCTGGGGAACATCACAGTGTTTTAGAAGAACTTGTAGCAGTCCATGCATCTCTCACTAGAGCCTCAGTAAAAGTAAAAACAAACAAACAGACAAACAACCTTCCCTCTGATAGACACGTTGAAGTATTTCTCCTGCATTAACCTAACATCACAGTTTTCTTCAACATTTTCCAAACAAGCCTATATGTTCATCCAACCTTATGCATATAATATTTAGTAATTTTCACTAACATCTGATTTAAATGTGATATTAACTTCTGCTTCTTTAAAATGCAGACTAGAAAATCCCTTCTTTCTGTCATTTTGTGGTTGATGTGTTTAAAGAATCTCCCCTCTGGGAATTTGCTGTGGTCAGAAGACTTCATCACAAACTCACTGTGCTACATTAGCTGTAAAAACAAGAAGCCAGTGACTTCTCCATTTCCTTTTCAAGAACCATGGTTTATGATGTTTTAATTAATCTCCTCTTAGCTTGACAATTTAAGAAGTAATTTGAACATACTTTTATCACTTTATTAACACAACTTAAAGCTGTGATCATTGGTACAGGGGTCTATTTTCTCATTGCATATTCCTAGGTGAGTTCATGTCTGAATGTGTCATGTACTAGCTTCTTTTTATTCCTAAAGATGTTCCCATAAGACATAGATATTTAAAATTTTAAAATAGCATGAAAAGACCAGAGACTGCACTACTAATGATGAGACAGCTTTGATATTTTCAAAGGATGATTTATAGAAAAAAATACAGTGGTAACAAGGATGTAAGTATGTCCAGAATAGGCAAAGCTCAAGAAAATATGAGATAGATAATTAATTGTGTCAGATAAGAGTGAGGAACAAAAAAACCCCCCATTTAATGCAACTCTACAGTCTGGTAGCAGAATTTCTGAAGGGCTAGATGAAGTCTATCACTTTTTTAATCTCTCAAGAATCAGAAGTATTTGGCAGATTTGAAATGGGAAACAAATGGGAAACAAGTAAGTTTTATTTGAGGCCTCAAACATTATTTATCAAAATGTCAGCTCATAGTAACCTACCATGAAAACCTCATACTATCACATCTGTAAAATGTATATTTTAAGACACAACTTTGGAGTTTCAGAGTTGCCTGAACCATCTACACCTCTGTCTCTCATATATGTATGTGTATGTAGATATAAATGTATCTATAAAGCAATTTGTTTGGCTTTAAAATATGTTTCTCATAAGTCAAAACATCATCCTCATTGCACTAAATTGTTTGGTTCAAACATTGATCTCTAGGGCACTGATAAACAGTATTTTTGTGGGTTTGGCAAAGCTGAAAATACTTGCATTTCAAAAATCCCGTAGTGCAGAAAAGCAATGTTTCAGCAATCAGAAACATGGCTTGTTCTTTGAGCATCATTCACTGTAGCTAAGCCCCCAAAGAAGTGCTGTTAGTGGATGATTACTGGTAGCAGTGTATTCCAGAAAGAGTAAAAACAAGCCCTCAAAACATAAATAGGTGCTGTTTAAAATAAGTTGAGCACAGGTACCATTCACAGACAGGCAGACAGCATTACACCATAGTCCAGACATAGATCAAGTTTCCTCCTGGCAAGCAGGAGCTTTCCCATTAGATGTTCTCAGCCAAAACAACAAAAAACAAATTAGGGCCTGATATAAAAACTTGTCTGTCCTTGGCTAAGTTAAATCTCTTCTGGGGCCCCCTTCTGAGAGTGCCCTGCCGTGTTTGCTCCCACTAGCTATGGAGGGGATGGCAGGCCCCTCCTGCAAGGGCATGTGCAGCCAGCTGCAGGATGAGGCTTCCCACACAAAGTTTACCACCTTTGTCAGCCACTGGCCAGGGAGGGATTTTTGGCACCGGTTTTACTCACCATATCGGGGCTGGGTAATCAAAGGCTTAGCATTTGAATGAATCCCAGCTACCTGCCTCCTTCTGGCCCAGACTCAGTGCAGCTCAGTGCACCCTCAGCAATAGCATTTGAGGTACAACAGGGCAGGAACACAGCACCTGAAGCTTCTTACCGCAAACCATATACCAAGAAACACGCTGCACACATTTAGTAGCCATATAAGGAACAACCCTGGCACCGATCTGCTGTTCTCATTTAAGTCTCCCTCGCCTCACGCTGCTGCAGCACAGCTTCTGCCTGTACAGACTCCCACAGAGTTTTGGGTTGCTCAACCCTGTGTATGAAAGCAGGAGTAGATGAACTCAGTAACTTAATGACCAATTCTACAACCTACAACAAAACAAAACAAAAACATAGAGCAAGCCGCCACATCTGTGCTTAGTTTTCAGCTCTGGTACATTTTCGCCAGACATCCCCAAAGTCAGAGAGGGTTCATGGCAAGGGATATCTTCTCTGCAGCCCTCCTCTGGACTAACTCCATTGCTCCTCAGTCTTCACCAGGGCATGCCTCAGAAGCACCTGTGATACAAGAACTCCTACACCCCCGGATCCCCCCCATCACAGCAGAATGGATCCAAATTGAGACCAGTTTAGGCTGAAGATGTCTTTATGCAACTCCTCCTGTTCCAACCTGTCCAAACAGGTCCTGAAGAGCTCATTCCTCTGCTTGATTTTTATAGAAAAGCATAGCTAGTTTTGCAAAACAGACTTAAACAGGATGAATCCTACCTGGCTTGCATTGCATCTGTAGGAAAGCATGGGTTATAGATATTACTGCTTCTTCCAAGGAAATATTGATAATTTTCATTCTTCAAAGTTCAGACAGGGAGAGAGGGCAGTAGAAGTTCCTGCCGTGTTTATAGGGACTCTTATAAGCAAGTAAGCAAGTGCACAATCAGCAAGAGTCAAAGTGCACATCACGACTGAGCCCATGAAGATTTCTAGCTTCAGGTATCAGATATCCAGCCTTAGGCCAGGCAGTAAAAGAGACCCTGTTACCTCTGGCATCTCATGCTCAATCACTTCTGGAAATGAACAATCCACCAATGCCTGCACATCTCTAAGGGGCAGTCCAGGAAAGGTGAGTGTTGCTCAGTAGAGGAGAGCAGTGGTACTTATATCTTCACCCATTCAAAGTATTTGTGTTGGCACAGACATGGTTTAAGTCCCAGGGAAAATTAAATTTCTCATCCTCAGGAACACTTCACAATGACATGAGCCTCTGTGCTACTCTCAGGCTAAATTTTACTGAGGACAACAGTGAATCAATCCTGGCCACAAACTAAATAATATAAAAAAGTGTTTCTGTGTATTTCAGAGGTAAGCCGTATTTACAACTCTACTTACGTTTTTAAACAAGCAGCCAAAGGGTTTTTATCTCCTATATGAGAGACAGACAAAGAAGAACTTGTTTATTTAAATTGCAAAATTTTATAGGTAGTGTGAAGTTTGGGGGAAGCATTTTAAGCAGCTGAAGCTTGAGCTGCTTTAGGTCTGGGAAAATACTTTATCTTCCACGTTTGATCTGGGTGGCATTATAAAAGAACAGGAACGTCCGATTTTGCAATGCACCCGGCAATCTTGTTTGCGAGTGTCTGAGCACCACAAAACAATTTTGCTTCTCCAAGCTACATTCCCATTGACCAGTCTCCATATTCATCTATTTGTAGACGTAGTTGCCCATTTCCTCAGATTTTGTCAAACTGTGCTAAAGCTACTCTATGCTTTTGTGTGCCCGAAAAGATGCTCTTTCTGCTTCCCATCTACCTTACCTGACCATACATATGCTCCTGTTCTGGCTCTAGCAAAGTCACAGGGTGCATGTGAGCTAACCTACATCTTATCTTAAGCGGTATCTGCTTCTAAGACCTGAAATTCTTCATAGGTTTATACTGTCTTAATGAAATATTGCCAGCAATATCTGTAAGATTGATTTTGTTATTTGTTCCCTCCATCATATTTGCATGCTTTTCTTTCAAGTCTCCCCATCTTCTCAAACTTGACAGCCTTATACCCAGTTTCAGTGTGTAACATCACTAATAAAGTAAATCACTGAGTGAAAGAAAACCTCAGCTATACAATTCAATTGCAGCAGAAGGCAAAGCAGCACACCTTTCTTTAACTGCAGTCAATAGCTTATAATGCTAGATATTTTTAGCAACTCAAGATAAAGGTACTATCTCTTCCTTTGAATTAGCAGGAAATACTAAAAAACAAAAGCAACTCATCTGTACATATGTAGAGGGATTTTTTTTTTAATCTCCATTCATGTTTTCTTCTTTGGTTCCTCTTATTTTCCAAGACCTACAATCCAAAAAAACCCTCTGCCTCTGCCAAAACTAGAGACATGTGTGATTGGAGCATATATTTAGAATAATTCAGATATTACCAGTTTATTTAATGTTATGTGCTGGAATTAAATGTGAATGCCAAGCTATCACTCTTCTCTTTTGTGTGTTAGTTGTGGTAGAGATTTCATAAACCATATGCACTTGAGACAATATAGCTTTACCAGGTAAAAAAAAACCTGAGAGGCAAAAGCTCCTCACAGGCTTTTATTGCAGGTTCCTTTGTGCATTTGTGCTCCCTTGTAAAAGGTCAAAATCATGGCAATGAGGAAGCAAGAAGGTGTCTCTTGACAAAGCCTTCACCTTCTTACCTTCAGGTCCCATGCCTTTCAAAATAGCTAATTCTGAGATTACACCGAGGGCTTTCCCCTGTCTCAAGTCAAAGGGATTTGTGAAGAAGAGTTAAAATGCTGGCAAAAATTAAAGAACACACTCAATTCCTGGAGCTACCAGGAAAGTTTGGCCCAGAGGATGTTGCTCTGAATTCATATCAGGGAATACAAAGACAACAAAAATATTTAGGGTGCTGGTAACCAGACAATACGCTTTTTTTGGTCCATTCTTCCTTTTCTTTTGGCAACACCTTTGGTCCCTGCCCCTTTGATACTAACCTGTGTGTGGTGGGGGTGTTTAAGCTCTCTCCACTAGTGATGTTTATGGCTTTCAGACTAGCCACTTCCGCTACCCAGCCCATAAAACTTACAAAAGAGGTGGTGACTTATCCTAAAACCTTACCTCAAAACCACATCCATTTATCCAGGGAAAAACTGACACACATTAGTTTTTAAAGCAGTATTTCTCCTCTGTTCACACCATGAAGCTAGAACTTCTGGTTCAATCTATATTTGAGTGTAAATTTATTCATTAAGCCTCTTCACAACAACTTTTACGAAAATGCAGGACTGGTCAGAGACACCGGATGGATTTGCCTTGGATACAGAAGGCCTCTGCAGTATCAGAGGCACCACAGTGCTATCTGTTATTGTAGAGTGTCCTCGGGAGGTAAATGTAGCACTGAAACATCTATTGGAAGTTTTAGAGACTTGATAATACAGAATGGAATGCACACCCTTTTTCCCACCGTGTCACAATGTCTTTAAGGTTATGAAAGAATGGACTGCTTCCTATCATGCAATAAATGTTATTAAATAATTGGTAATATTTTTCCCAGCTTACCTATGGAATCATAGAATATCCTGAGTTGGAAGGAACCCACAAGGACCATTGAAGTCCAGCTCCTGGACAGGACAGCCCCAAGAGTCACACCATATGCCCAAGAGTGTTGCTCATATGCTTCCTCAACTCTGCCAGGCTTGGTGCACTGACCACTGCCCTGGGTAGCCTGTTCCAGTGCCCAACCAACCTTGTTTTGTCTGGTTTTATTTTGAAATTCAGCTTTACAATCCTTTAGTAACAATTACCTCTGCCATGGCCTACAAAGTTAATGGTCTACAGGAATTGAATAAGTTGCTTTCTCCTACCTCTCCCTCCTTTTACTCCCATCATACCCACACATTTCAAAAAACATAGTTTTGGCGCTTTTTTTAAATCCTTGTTTACTCTTGTGTGGTTGGGTGATGCCATTTCCAAAGCTGTAAGCTGACCTGGTGCATTACCAACATTCCTAATGCTGCTGCTGCATTGGGAAAAAAACGATTCCCCACAAACCACCTACACGCACAAAAATTCCTTCTGGAGAAGAGGCAAAGCACTGAGTTGGGTAAGGATAAAGGTCAAACCCATAGCACATAATTGCTCAGAAAAAACATATGAGGTTTTGTGGTGTAAAAGTGATATGACTTTTTTAACAAGCAATGGTACACTGATGCTATCATAGCTTTACAGATTATTCCAAAGCTCGAAGTGGCCGGAAAGCCACTCAAAGTGACTCAAAGCTCACAAGTGGCCAGAAAAGCAACTTTTAAAGGAATAAGTAAGTTCAGTGATAACTTAGCAGCGGATGAAAACTACTTGAGCAATCTGAGACACACAATGTCCCAACCACAAGACTGCCACCAAATGTTATTTTTTGTCACCCTGTGACTCACTTAAGTGACAGCTATGAAAATAATGAAGTTCTCATTTCTCTTTTTTCCCCCATGATGAAGTTCTCATTTCTCTTGTTCCCCATGAAGTTTGGATTACTTTACTGAGAACTTGGGTAACATAGGAGATAATGTTGAGTGGTTTACAGGATCAGACTATATAGGAAGTATAAACTAATGCTAACTTCCTCCATTGAAAGTCTTTATGATAAAAGTTTTAATTTGAGTCTTTTTATAACTACAGTTGCTCCCTGAGTAGAAGAGAGTGAGGAAATCAGCCATTTCAAGCTTGCTGTAAGTGGGACATGCAATGTTAGTGTCCAGTTTCCAAAATGTGCTGCATTTCACACCTTGTTCTTCTGCAATGCAGAGTTGGCTGCCTTTTTTTTTTTTTTTTTTTTTTAATGAAATGAACCTGGCAGTATTTCAACAGAGGAGAAAGCCCCTGCAGAAATGTGGGAATGTACACGATATCAGGAAATAATATCCAGTCAATTGAATTCTCAGGGACAGACGCTGCTAGATGGTAAGCCAACTCATCCTGAGGGACACTGCTCTCACCAAAGACTGGTATATGAAGAAGTAATTTGCATCACTGTGAGAGAAATTGGTCTGGCAGGTAACAAAATCAGATAAAACTCTCTTCAAATAAGAACAGCTGCAAATGCTGTCTAGGATGAGAACAGGGCAGGAAACTCACTGGACTGGGGGCTTTACATGCTAGTTTTCAAGTCTTGCAAATTGCAGTGAAATGTGTATGAGAAGAGCAGGTAAACACCAAATGAAAGAAATATTCTTTATGTCTGGTCCAGACAGGAGCTGAGGCCAAAGTCAACACAAAGAGTTAGCTTTAGTCATAAAACCTCCCAGTCCGTCTTGATGGTTTGGGTTTTTTTCCTCCTTCCTTAGTAATGTTGTAATTATGTGCAACAAAGAAAGATTTAATACAGTTTGCTTAAATATTAACTACTTATGATTTGAGGAGAAAACTAGCCACAGACTTAAGTATTCTACAGTTACATGCCAATGAGTGATGCATATCCCCTCTTCTGAAAAGGCATCATGTTTACCCCTTCTCAGTAGCATGCAGAAAGTCATGATTACTTGGTCAGTAGGAAGAATTGCTTTTCACTGCTAGTAAGGAGGGAATCAGAAAATTGTGGTTACATGGTGGACTAAAATATACTATAATGGACAAAATTAATGAAAAAACCCCACAATATCTGGAAGAAGAACAGTGAAGTCTCTGTGGGGAAAAAATGGTTGCAGACTATATACAGTGCATTGAAAACAATGGAGCCTCCATAGAAAGGAGGTGTATCTCATCTAAACTTCCATGGGAAAAAAAAAAACACCAAAACATTTCAAATCTTTCCTGATAGTTTGGGAGAAGACATTTGAAACAATGAGAAATATTTGTTCTACACTATTATCTTTGCCATTTTCAAACTCCAGTAAGGACATTTCCTATAGGGAGTTTGTCCATTCCTATGCTTGTCAAACATGAAAGGGTGTAATTGAAATGGCCTGGTTTTTTATATCACCTGGTGTGGAATTGCTTGAGCGTTCATTTAAGATAAAGGTTCAGAGTCCTTTCCTCTCCATCCAAATCCAGCTCTGGTGAGGCAAAAGCTGTAACCAACATGGAGAATTTGCTCAGCCCAGGACCGAATCAGCTCCCACCCACAGCCTTGCCCCCATCATTTGCTGTGTAACCCTGGGTACAGAGGCAGGACCAGACCATAGGCAGCATTTGTGTTACTAGCATTTAACACTGACAAGCCACATGGAAATTGAAACAACCCTCCCAGAGTTACTGTCATTTACACAGGAATGAGTGGGTCCACAGGGAGCCAAGGGAGTAGGTATCACAAAACAGTTTTGTTGCTCTTTCCTTGGGCTTCATCTTCTGTGCAGCATGAAGCTGCCTGAACCTGAAGCAAAACAGCTTAAATACATTAGCCACATTATGGTGGCTAATCATGCAATTAATGTGTTATTTAACTGCTGTATTCATTATATAACCCCATTATTGCATGCTTGGGTTTTCACTTATGTCCTTGTTGTTTCAATACCATGACTCAGTGGAGAATAATACTTAAGTTTTTTTCCAGCTTCTTTGTGGCCTCTCTCATTGATGCATGTAGTGTAAGACAGGAAGAAGACACCACGGAAACAGTTCAAACCCTGCCACTGTCTGTAGACCTGAAAGCCAAATCTTCAGACCTTTTTGCATCCAGCAACACTGACTGATGGGAACTGCTGTGCTAAATGTTTGGGCCTGGTCTCATTCATTGGAGCTGTGCTATCAGCTCAGTGAGCTATCAGGACTGAGGTGACCTAAATATTTCTCTCCCAGCCTTTGCACAGATGTGGGCTGTAGCATTTCCAAAAGTAAGAGCAATATAAGTGCAGGATATGATGCACCCTTCCTGGCACAGGATTTGATTTAGACTCTGTTACCGAAACAATACCCTGAGCAAGTACTACTTCTCCTGAGTCAGGTCCCTAATAATTAGCCTGTCTCCTGGACTGTGGTGCCCATCAGCTGGTGTTGCTCCTCCCTCCATTCTCACCAACTTTATGGCAAGTGTTTACAGTGTTCACAAGGCTCTGCTGGGAGGATGAGGGGCAGAGCACACATAGCTTGGCACAGACATGGGCTTTACCATCTATAGGGGACAGTTAACTCCAGAGGTTGAGAATAGCAAATGTAAAACATTCCTGGATCTCTGATTTTTATTTAAAGGTTTAATCATGCCATTTGACATTTTCCATTCCAAGATCTCCCCAGTGGTGAGCTTCTTGAGTCGTGTCAGTGCACCATGTAATCCCACATCTTCAGAGCTGTCAGCTGGATCACTGAGTCTCCTCCACAAACACGTTTGTGAGAAGATGATTTGTGTGTGCATGAGATGACTGTGAAGTTGTGCAATTCTGGGAGTCACTGTTGACTGGGAGAAGAGACCTCAGCCCCACAGAGTTTTGAGAAGATGTACCTGTTCTTTTTTGTGTGATTTGAACTAATTTAACAGACAAGGCAACTAAAGACAGAATGACCACTGCTACCTCCTGTCAGATTTCTTCAGCCTTCTCATAATGCTAAACAGCTACCTCATGTTCAGTAAATTTAGATGTTGTCACATCCTCTCAATCCTTCAGGTTTCAAAGTCACTCAGATACTGTGCAGTTTTGGGGACTGAAAAAGAATTTATTGCAGCAATGTTCTTTGTGGGTTTTAAAATCTACGTGGGTTTATGTCATTTACTTGGAACACATTTCATATATGTTGCTTCTTCCAGCTGTGACGGCTAGACTAAATATTTGTATACTAAGTGACATGAGCTACAGGTGGAGTCCAGAGAGACGAGCAGCTGGGGTAGCTGCTGGTGTTGAGGGGCCATCACATAGCATGTGTTGGAGGTCTCTGCAGCCTTCAGCCTGGGAGGCAGCAACCACAGGCAAACCTAAAGTAACCTCCTGATTATGGAAAAACCTCACAGCAATATTTTCTATGCTTCTCTCAAGCCAAGACAGCGTGAAATAGCCTTTTTTTAATTATTTGAAGTTTTTTGAAAAAAAGGTCAAAAAATGGCAAGTGGTCAAAATTGAAGCTTCAGGAGAATATCTTGGAATCGCAGAAGTTTAAATCTATAAGGACCTAGAGATATCACCTGTAGCTTGTTTGATCCAGATTGGAATACCTGGACCTAAATATTCCCTAGGACATATCTCAGCTGTTTTAAAAACTTCCAATATTGTAGTCTCCAAAATGGGCTATGTAGCTTATTCCTGAACTTAGAAAGCTCTTTTCAATATTGCAGATGAGTGCTGAGCTCTTCACTTTTCTGTCTTGCTTGTGCTGGGCATGCAGAGCAATTCATGACTCTCAGCTTTGCAACAGGTTTTTTATGTTTGAAATCTGTTATCAAACAACCTGATGTCTTTCCTCTGGACTGAATACATTCCTTCAAATGTCCTCTACCTTCCATTCAGCTTTCATCATTCTTCTTGATCATTGTAATTTGTGATAAAAATTTTGAATTGTGGTGCCTTTGTCAAAAGATTTTGAAGGCCTATGCCACCAGAGATGCACTTTTACATTGTCTGAATTTCATACAAATTTGAGATACTGAAATTTCATAGACCAGGAAAACTCTTTCCCCTTTCCCAGAAGATTTCAGCTTCTTTATAACATTATAGTTACTAGCATTACTTCAAGTTTAAAATACTATTCTTTCCAACAAGATAGAAAATTATTTGTGCTAATGGGCTCAGATAATATTTCTGTCCAGCAACATGTGAATTCATTGATCTTCCCTTCACTCCCATTTGCTCAACACAACAAAAGTCAATGAAGATACATCACAGGATAATGTTTCTAACATTTAAGGTGTGTAAGTTGTACATCAGTGGACTGCGTGTTTATGTAATGTTTATTTGTGGTTATGTCATTGAATTGCTGTCCACAGCAGGAAAGATTCCTTGATTTTGAATACCGCTATCTATCACTCAGTTAAACAGGATTAATAATACAGCATGTTGCAAATATTTGCTAATGATCATGAGTATTTTTTTTTTTTGTCCTTGTTCTTACACAGCATTCGGGCATCTGTCACTCAAAAATGTTGTGCAACTGCCTGGCAACACTGGTAACCATCCTCCTCTGCAGAAAGAGCTATTGGCATTCTCAGCTGTAGATTTTGTTTGTTTAACATAGTGATCAAAAGGCACATTGTATTGCCACCAAACCCTGAGTCACCCTCCCCACGGAACAATCACCCTTTCTTTCCATTTGGGTGGAGATAGTATATTTCTTACTAAGGCAGTGGTGATCTCAGTCAAAAATTTCTTGATAGTACTTACTAAGCTGAAGCAGGCTATTTTATATCGAGATGACAGAGAAAAGTGGGCTTATTGCATACATGCCAGTAAGCTTTTGTCATTGCACTGCTGAGACCACAGCAGCAGCTTAGTGTCTGTTTTTTACCGAGTGCAGTTAAAGAGGGAGAGGGAAGGAGCATCAGTATAGGTGGTGCTGTGAACTTTGCAAAAACATCTGGCAGATCCTGGCTGTAGCAAAGAAACAGAAACATCTCTTGATTTTTATTTTTTTTTCAGATGTGCTGCCTCTGCATTTCCTCAGATTCTAACGGAGACATTCTTCCGTGGAACCGTTGGTTTTGACTTTTTATGTTTAGGAACATGCAGCAGCATCAGGATACAGCAACAGGCACCCTGATGGTGACAGAGGGAAATGGTCGGAGGTGGAAAGTGATGAAACTGCCTGTCATGTGCTAGGGAACAGGATTGGAGTGTGAGGAAGACTGGTTAATCTTGCTATAGAGGAGGAAGAGAAGACTTTGCAGCCAAATGCCACTTCCTTATGCTCCAAGATGAAAAGCAGGAGGGAGGAAGGAAGGGGAGGAAAGGCAAGGTTCAGAGCCAGGGTTGTGGAAACACCCGTGCCTGGGGATCTCCCTATTTCTTTCCCATTAGGTACCATAACCTCACAGCAGTCAGGTCAGGGGGAGGAGGGAAGAGAAGAGCAACTAAAGGGAAGAACAGGGGACATAGGGTGGCACACCAGAAATTTGATGCAATTGGTCAGTTGGGCTGGAACATGACAGAGCTCTGGAGAGTTACTCATAATACAAAGTTTCGAAATATGCACAACTCATGCTCAAAAAATGACTTGTGTCTGAGGGTGGAGAATGCCCCAGCCCCTGCTTGTGAGACAAATAGGAAAATAGGGACAAAACTGTTTGTTAAAGATAGTTGCAATGAAGTTTGCTCTGGTAACACTTAATCTTGCTGACTGCTTCCTAGAGACTGTCCAGGGCAGGTACCTTATAGCACAGCTGGGTCCTGGCGGGGGCACAGAAATGGCACAGGAGTGTGCCTGGAAGCCTGAGCCTGGGCTCAGGCCGGGATCTGGGGGGTTTTACGTAGGCTACCTTATGAATTAGGAAAACTGATACTGAGTGCTTAGGTTGTTGGTTTTTTTTAAAAGACAGTCTGCAATCATAAAACTAATTTATTTTAGCTGCATGGAAACAGGAGCTGCTAGATGACAGTTGCCTTTAGTTTAGCTTATTATTTTTTCTTATGTGAATTTTTTGCTCTTGTTTCCCAAATGTATAAAAGTATGAATCTCCTTATATGGAGATACACTTCTGTACTATCTATGTCAAAAAATCATTACTTAGAGCAATGGCAGTCAATTCTTCAGATGTGCAGAATCAAGTTGCTTTTAAAAAATTATTGGATCTTATGGCTGGTCCAAATTTTGCCTATGCTAAACTGGGTACCAGTGCCACTGCTTCACCATCACTGACCTGGAGCGATCCTTTCAAAAGCATATCTGAATAGACACCTCTTGCGTCAGCTGTGGCAATCCTTGCATGATTGTGGTGTGACTGACAGGGATCAGTTATCTGGATTTCTCATAGTTGCAGGAGTTGAAGCGAGAGAACAGTGTTTGAGCCTGATGGGAGGAAAGCTTATTCCCAGCCAGTTTGACTTTAAAAAGATCTTTGCTTGCCTCAGCCACGTATCAAGTCACTCTGACCTGCTACAGACAAATTTCCATAAATACAACCTACAAAAGGAAATGCTTGCTCTAGATAATGCTGCAGGAAATTTCAGGTCAATTTATTTATCATATTCATCAGTGTAATATAGCACTGGGTGCACACACTATTCCTTTGATTATTCAAAGCATTGTTCTAAATCATTTAGTGCTGAGGACATGTTCCTGCAGATAGCAAGAACCAGCAAGTTTGGGCTAAATTGGGGAGTTATAGTTTACTATCTCAGTCAGTTGCACTGACAACTAGATGGAAGCCTAAGCCATGGTGCAGCGGGATGTAGTGTTCTCATCAGTTTAAAATTAACCTTCAGGTAATGTCCAGATTAGATGTACATCATGAGCCAGGGCTATTCCAATCCAAAGTGGAGATGCAAGCCTGATGGGTGTTTTTCCCCTTTCTGTCTCTTGCTCTCCCCATTCCTTTTCCTTCTGTCTTCACCTGAAACCTGACATCATCATTGTGCTAGGTACTTCTATGGGTCTGCTCTTCCAAAAGCAGAGGAAGCCTTTAAGTGTCACTTGAAAGTATTGGGAGCTCTCAGAAGAACAGCTCGTGCCCTTTGAGTGGGTCATTCCCTAATGCTAATGTTCCCTTCTCCACAAATCACTTCTGAGTATTTTCATTTATTTTGAGTTTAGGGACAAAGAAACTGTTGAATAATATCATAGCCAGACACATCTTTAAATTTTCTTTTTTGTGTTTGCAGAGGTTTACAGAGTGAACATTTTGGTGGGACAGTTTCTGGTGTTTGAAATTTTTTTTTTACGGATTTCCTTACATTACAAACACTGGGTGAGGTTAAAAAAAAGTAGTTTTTTCCTGTATGCCAGTGAAATTCATTTTTTGTTTCTTATACTGAGGCCTCAGGGAGTTGTTGTCCTTTTCACATGCAGTACTTTATGACAGGAAAGTGATGTTTCAGTACCAAAAGTCACCAGCACAAAGATCCTGGCAGCGCAGTCACACTTGATATTTACTTAAATCAACTATTTTTTAATAGCAAATTAGACCCATTTTTGCAGCAGGGTGTTTAGATTTGGGGGCATATCAAATTAAAAGACAAAAGTCAGCTGCTGGTCTATTTAAATGTGTATTTATTTGCAGAACTAAGCATACATCAGAGAAAGCTAGTGAAACAATATTTCTATGCAGAAGTGCAATCTGGTTTATGAATTCTCCATACTTCAAAAACTTCAGTGTACTGCAAAACTAGGTTGAAAACATGTGATAGTATTGCAGAATTATCAAAAGGAGATAGAGCTGGAATGAGGACAGCTGCTTACTTAAGCAGCTGCTTACTTAAGCAGCTGTGAAAGAAAAAGATACAGCGTGGGATGAGGATGATAAACAAGTTAGTTGGTTCTTCTTCCTAAAATCCACCAATATTTCATTTTCAACACAAGGCACTGACACTCACATACCTGCTAAGGTAAGCAAAGTAGCTTAGAGAGCTGTTTTTCATGTAGCAAATACCAATGAATCAGCTTGTGTTCAGCTTTCCCTTGCAATCACAGTGGATGGAAATGAACTTTTTAATAAACAAAGGCAGATCTGAACAGATTTTATACCAAAGGTGAACACCATATTTCAGGATCACAGAAGTCATGCAGCATGCACAGGTCTGACACGAGAAGTCTGGCTGATTCCTCTCCAGGCCTTTTGGGAATTACTGCCTTCCCCATTGGAAAAGCTGAACTCCAGATCTAGAAAGAGAGATAGATCACCAGAGCAACAGACCTCAGCAGAGTGTCTATACATCAGTGGCACGAGGTACCGCAGGTAAAGCAGTTCCTTTCACCCCTCTGGTGACAGTGTCCCTGTTTGTAGGGTGTCTGCAGAGCCTCTTAGGAAAGACATTTCAAATGTGCAGAGCCTTTCTTCAGTGCTCAGTCTATGCCCCCAGACGCAGCTGTGGTCCCAAGTATTGTTACTCTGGGTTAGGGCTTTTCAGCACCCCGCCCAGACAAGGCACCTCACTGCAGTTCTTCGGTAACATAGCTCCAGTCAATCCCTCATGCAGTGTAAAGTCCATCAGAAGAAAATGCAGTTCTTTGCTGTTACTTTGCCTGCGTCAAGAGTTTTGCAGGTGTAGTTACTGTGGTTTCCCCTCCTGCATTCCTAATGAAGACACAAAACAAATTTTTTTCAGATGAAATCAACTCTTGCTTTTAATTGCCATTCTGCTGTTTCCTGAAACATGTAGGGCTTGGTTTTGTTCCCCTAGAGAAGCTCAGGAAATTTCAGCTCCATTCTGAGTTAAATCTGACGTAAAATGTAATGTCAGCTCTCACACACTGAAGTGTGTTAAAAAATGAAAACACGGTATGAATCATGAAGAACCAAGTGACTCTGGTTCCAGGATTATGACTCTAGCTGGAAAAAATGAGAGTCAGCAAACTAAGGGCTCAAAATGGTGCTTTGGCTTTGATGCATTTTCAGGGTACCTTGAAAAGGAAGAACAAATAACTAAATGTACCAGTTGATTAGAGTATGGCAAGGAGATACAGTATAGTCTATTGCTATTGATAAAATATCAATAGTACCAACAGTTTATTGCTACAACAAAATGTTCCTTGTTGAATTTCCTGCAGTGAAAAAGGAGTCTTTATTTGATGAACTTTAATCTGTACAAATACCTAACTACTCCTGTGCACACTGGAGTGGAACCAATAAGGGCAAATATACTAGTTAAGGGGAAGATAAAGGACATCAGCTTGTTTAGTCTAGCAAAATAAGGACAAGTTAGTGGAGTGGGGATACAATTACTGTAAGTAAATACACTGGGACATAACACTAGGAAAGGAAGAGAATACTTAAGCTAAAGGATGTTAGCTTACTAAAAATAGGTAAAACTGGTCAGGATCACATCTATGCAGAAAATCAGATTTCCAGATCCCAGAGGAAGGAGAATTTGGAACAGCCTTCTTCTAGGGTCAAAATCCCTCACTAGTTTTGAAAGGAAACTGGATGTATTTGTGACAACGGTACCTGTGATGCCCACGGAATATGCCTGGTTGCACAGAAGATACTCTCTGCTCTGCCATTTTTATGTTCAGCCTTTTCTTTCAGATGCAGCATTAAAAGAAAATTCAGGAAGTATGCAGGTGAGATATGCACCTTGGGATGCCTTTGCTGTACAATTACAGGGCAGTAAGCCCACCTCTTCCACATCTTGAAACACGTCCTTTCTCAAGCTCAGAATTTTTATCAGTCAAACTAAGCTAAAACAAATTTTCAACAAGTGAAAAAAGTTACTTGTTTCTCCCCACTCTGTATTTTAGTAATTTGTTTCTCTTTATGCTGTATTTTGTTCTCAAAGGAAAGAAGCCAGGAGTGTACTCCCTTGGAAGGAAGGATGAAAGAGAGAAATTTATTGCTTTGGAAATTACCTTACTGAGTTGCTCCAAGACAGTACAGTTTTACATCTACCCATTACAAAGATTAAGTTATTAATACTTTTTTATAAGAGCATAAACAATCACCCCTAGTATGCTTAGGCAGCAATAAGTGAGAGAGAAAAAATACCTAATTTAATGGGCGCTGGTGAATCTGAAGGGCAGAGGACTAAATGGGCAATCAGGCCTGCCAAGCTTTTGCTTCCTCAGACTACTGAGGTAAACTGCCTCTTGTGTTTTTCTGCTGTGAGCATGATTCCTCAGGCATCAGCTCCAGTGAGATTATTAGCCCTGAACAAGGTATCCCTTCAGCAGAATTAAGTCATAGTCTCCAAACATTCAGACATTATGACTCAGGCCTCATAGAGGCACAAGTTTTATCTTTAAAAAGCCTTTGATTTGTTAAGTATGTGTGTGTCTAATCTGATAAGACTTTAAATGCTGTTTTACCAGTCTTTTGCATAAAGATCAGGACAGATTAGGATAAACCTAATCCTTAGTGTGAAATTCTGACAATGCTGCAGGCAGTGGGAGCTCTTTGAATGACTTCAATAGAGCAGATGCTTCTTTCGCTTTCATCTCAGGAACTCTTGCAACTGGTAAATGAAAGTCTCATTTGTGAATTACAGAGGAAAATTAATTCTCTTCCTTTGTAATTGAAGAAATTAGTGACCAAAGGATCAGTTTGAAAGAAATTTTTGCGTATTACAAAAATTGGGGGAAAATGCAGTTTCTCAGCTGTTATTAAAATTAAAATAAATTACCTAAGACATCATTTCTTAGATCCTGTGGAAGCGGGGTATATTTGGAGTTTATTAAGACAAGAAAACAAGCAATCCAGGATATGTTCCTTTGATAAATAAGATGATATTTTAAGTAATTTTTTTGTATGTCTATTGAACTACCTTGCTTCATTGGCCAATGGGCTGCCTCTCCCATGAAAGCTCTGTTAATTAATGCAAGCTCACCAAAAGCCTCAGATCTGTTCTGTAGCCAAACCTGATACTAACGTGAATATTCACATCCCAAAACAGTGCTTCTCTTCTGCTTCTTCAGTGCTGCAGAGGAGACAGTAACCAATAAACACCTCCATGCAGTGGGATCTTGAGAGAAATATCTTCAAGTTGAAAAGGGTGGGACACCAGAAGCTGGAGATAAAGATCAGTGTGAAGTAAGCAGCCTGAGCACCTGCATTTGTTCACCAGTAGCAGTATGGGACATTTCTGAAAGTCTTCATAAGTAAGAGGAAGATATGGCCTTTGGGGTAACTGGATGGAGTATTTCAGATATTTATACTTGTCCTTTTAGTTCAGACAAGCAATCACTTCTAAAGGACACAAGGGCTGTAACGGTTTGATTTTGATAGTAAATCAGTTCCACAAATCCCTGATGATCCAAATGAAAACTAGTGACAGAAAAGAAACAGCTTTTGAAAGTTGTGCCAAGGTCTCAATAGCTCTTTGAGGTATATGACCTTCCTGTGAGCCACCAGAGCATTAGAGCATCCAAGGGCAAAGCCACATGGGAATGATGTCTTGGACACAAAGTTAAACATGATGACTGCCAAAACGCGTTCCAAAGACAAGTGTCTGTTACTACAAAGACTTAGGCAGTTTTAAAGGAGGATGTGGAATGCAAAATATTTTCACTAGGTGCCGGTAGGATCTGGTGAAGTCCTGGTCACATCTGTCTCAGACATAAATTTGGCTGGCAAGACTATGGGATGGGTTTGTTACTGCAAAGTAAGGTGTTGATAGATAGTTTCAAGGCAAATGTACGGGAGTAAGTCATCAGCTGGACAAAGACAACCTCCCAAGTGGAGCAGAGGAAATAAAACAAGTTGATTTAGTGCTGGGGCAGGATCCAATGGTAATTCTGAGGCCTTCTCTCTCTGGCTCAGGGTGATGGGCCACCACAACAGCAGGTTCTGCTGGCAAAAACCAAATCAGAAAGCTCCTTTTGAAGATCTTGCTACCTTTGAGGTGTTGAGAGATGTTTAGTTGCTTTTGAGCTTCTGAGGTTGCAAAAAGCAGAGGCAGAAGAAAAAGGTGGAGAGGAATTCCATTTTAAATGTGGAGGCTGGAGACTGATCAAAACGGATTGCAGAAAAGCATCCTAGGAGCTGCCTGAGAGAAGCTGAGGAATTGCTAAGGAGAATAGAACACCCATGGCACTGCTATACAGGTTTCGGCAAGGTAAAATGTCTGATCTTGGTCCATTGGTCCATAGTATGCATATACATCCACAGTAAAGTGCACGTTGACAATGTCTCAAAAAATAATCCAAGTTTTCTAATTTCTGTTTTAAGATATGATTAAAATAATTTATTTTGATAAATTTGATTTAAACATGCACAATTAAAGTACAAATGACATCACAAATTTTAAATTACAGTTGCCATTTGAACATTTCTTCTCCAATAAAAGAATTGTTCTCTATTTATCTGTACCACTGCTGGAGGTGTACAACACTAGTTGTTATTATGGACACAGAAACTGAGGGAAGAGACCAATTATTTTCTGAAAATTATTACTTTTATGTAGTTACATACTTATTTTCAATACTTTGAATTAAAAAAATATAATTATATTGACCAGCATTAGCTTATTTTAGCGTTAGCCATCTGACTAGTGCAAACTTCATTATATCAACATGTTCTTCTGTGAGTCTTTTCATAGTGTATTTTATCAGGAATCAGAATCTATTGGATTTTACAACTGGGCTGATATGAAAGATCACTCCAAACCTTACAAGACATGAACTTGTTGTGGATGTCCCATCCCTGGCAGTGTTCAAGGCCAGCTTGGGCGGGGCACTGAGCAACCTGGTCTAGTGGGAGTTGTCCCTGCCCACGGTAGAGGTCGATTAGAACTAAATAATCTTTAAGGTCCTTTCCAACCCAAACCATTCTATGCTTCTATGAATAGCTCAGCCTGACTACTGAAACTGTGGTCTACATTTTCAGAAGTATTGCTGTGCTGACTCAATTTATCCAGTAATCTGTTGCCAAGCTAAAGTGTCCACATATCTGCAAGTGAATAGAATACTTTTTCTACTTTGCCCCAGATTTCAACATACTGTTGTGCAGCTACTACATCCTTCTGTGAAGCTGGCTTTCCAGCAGGTTGCAGTGCAATGTTTCAAGCCTATACTGTGTTCAAACATTGTGTGACCCTTCAGAATTGAAAGTGCCACCTAGGATTACCAGCCTGCTTGCACATTCATGGGAGCCAACTGAAGCATGTTATACTTAGAAATGAAGGAGAGAAACACTACGAACAGCAATTGGCAGAGCTCCTTCTCATTTTCTAGACTGGTTTGTTCATAAATAACCTGAAATCAGATACCACTTTAATAAGTGACAGATTTTTCACTTGCAAACATCAGGACAGAGCGAGCAGAAGGGTTTGCCATGCCCTGTCTCACCAGGACACTACTGCTAGAGGAGCTCTAGGAAGCTACTCATGGAGTATTCGCACAGGTTTGCTCCCCACCCCAAGAGCACTGGCCCCCACTGACTGCATGGAGAACCTGCTCCTCCAGCCCCGTGATTTTGACCACCTGAAGAAGTAGAACTGTTGCCTGATGTGTTCCTGTGTTTCTACAGGATGCCAGTAGAGGGCAAGGATGACTTTAAGCTTCATGTGAGAAATCACACAGGTTGCCCCGCAGAGCAGAAAAATTGCATGAGTTAAGGGAAAAGGCAAAAATGAATCGTGGTATGGGAAAAAGAGGTGCCCCAGGACCACTTTCTTAGCCCTTTCTCCTGCCTTGTGAGCACAAGCTTCCGCGTGGCACAGCAAAGCGCTGTGGGTCGTGGTGGTGAGCCCCACGCTGCGGCGGGAGCAGTGCAGGGCTCGAGCACAGGGACCTGTCTGCCCTCAGGGGGACAGATGTGCCCCTGCCCGGCTGAGGTGCTGTCAGTCCCCATCATGCCTCTCCCAGGAAAGGGACAGGCCTGACTGCTGCACCTGTTGGGAACAAAGGCTGCTCTGTTACACTGGTCCAACCCTCACTTCTTCATCAGCTTCCTCTCTGTCTTTCCGGAACAGCTGCTTTACATGGGCTACAAGGAAGAGTTTTCTTTTGGTATCATGTGGAAGCTCGTGGCAGCTGAACATTTCCAATTTCTTTACCAAGAAAGCTTAAATACAAGAGTAAAGAAGGTTTTTTTCCTCTATTCTGGGGAAATAGTATTAGCTGTAATATAAACAATCTTTAAAGGTCTTGCAATCCAAATAACTCAAGAAATTAAGACTCAGAAATGTAAGTCTTATTTAGATCCTTTCCCTGAGCTGAATAGAACATGATTTATGACAATAAGTATTTCAGATAATCTCTAATATACCTTAGTAAAGCAGCTTTTTTTTTTTCTTTTTGCTTCAATTTCAAATCATAAGTCTTCTCTACAAGCAAGTCCTAGGTGTCTGAGAACATTATTTATTCTTCTGGTCCAGAAACAGAAATAGTGTAATATTTTGTACATTTGAAGGAGTCTGTCTCAGGAGCTGATGTAAAACCTTTCAAAAGAGAAAAAAAGAAAAAAAAAAGATAAAAAAGAAGGAAAAGGAAAAGGAAAAGAGAGAAGAGAAAAAAAAAGAAAAGAAAAGAAAAGAAAAGAAAAGAAAAGAAAAGAAAAGAAAAGAAAAGAAAAGGAGAAAAGAAAAGAAAAAGAAAAGAGCCTGAAACCCCCCAGTGATAAAAATAGAAGTGAAGTAAATATGCTACTTGCTTTTTTTCCTCAGAAAACTCTTTTCATAAAACTCCCCAGTCAGATGTTTTGCCAGTTCTCTCACCCATGAAGGGAGTGATGTTCCTCTGAGATACCAGTTGTTGCTTTTTAGCTGTGACTGTGCAAAGCATCTGTGCTGCTCTGGAGGGCAAAGACTTTCACAGAATTTCTTACCTCTTTTTCCATCCCTTCTATTAAACAGTGAGGTAAATGAGTGGAGACTTTGTACACAGAAATTAAAGGCCACCAACCAATTCATCCAAGTAACATAAATCCATACATGTGGATGAAAAGCAGTGGAAGATAAATAAGGAGTGAGAGGAAAAGCTAGGCAAGGAGGACACACTGTTTAAGGAGAAGTTGCTTGAAAATAAAAAAAAATCATTGCTTCTTTCAAGTGGAAAAACAGATGGAATACACTGGCCTAGACATAGCCCAACACTGGAAAGGAGAGCCAGACAATGAACTAGTAGATCCCATACTGCATCATTCTCCAATGACCTTGACAACTAAGGAAGCTCAGGAAATAGAAATGATATAGAGTCTCCTTGTCTTTTTATTATTTACATGGGTTCATTCTTTTTTATGTTAGTACATTCTAGCCATGTCAGGGCAGCCAGTATGTTATTTCTACAATGTGCATGAAGTATTGCACCTGACTTATGGCAGAGACTCGTTATGCTGAGTATCCCTAACTATCCAATACAGGGATAATTTAGGGAGTGATAAAAACAGATCAGACCTCTTAGAATGGACACAAACCACAAAAGTGTAAAGCTGAAAGGGACTTCAAGAGATAACCGAAATATGCCTTTCTGTACTGGGGGTCTGTAAAAGTAGCAACATTATTCCTGACAGCTGTTTGCATAAACCATTCTCAAATCCTCCAGCAGTTTGAAATCCATGTCCATCTAGAAGAGTTTATTGTTCTTACAGGTGGAAAGCATTTGTAGCACCAGGCTCTGCCTTGTTTATTGCAATGTTGACAGATTCTTTGTTTTCTCAAAGCCTACAAGGAACAGTTTAGCCTCCCCTTAGCACTCTTCAGCAGTCTTTTATCCATCTTAAAACTTACGTGTACTAGCTGTTTTGTTTTATTTTTTAGTCTGAATAAACCCATTTTCAGCCTTTTCTAATGGCTTTCTCAAATGTCATACTTTCTTAAAACATTTTCGTGTTGCTGTGATACAGACTACTCTCAGCTAACCTACAGCTTCCTTAAACTCTAATCATCTGAGCCCATGCTAGAGTCCATATTAGCCCCACCATCCTAGAGAGTGGAATAATACCTCCTACCTCTCACACATGCTAATTTTGCTTATACATCCCAGGATAACACTCAGCCTTTTGGAAGCCATCATATGTGTTTGGTGAGGGATCTTTTACACCTCCCAGATCCTTTTGTGCAGTAGTAATTCTGACGCTATTGCAGATATTTTTGTTTTAATTATCTTTAAAGTGTTTGGAATTACTTTCTTGAGGTGAGAGAATGGGATTTTAAGAATTTCCTGATATGGGCTTTATTCTGGTACATGCTGGTTTCTTTTCCCATGAATTCTGTTTTTAGTTTCTTCCTATTTTGCTGCCCAGAGGCTTCTGCACCCAGGACAGCCAAAAATTAAAATTAAGATGAGAACAGGAACTAATTATTTCTACTTGCTAATGGGAATAAAAAATGAGCATGAAATTAAACTTCAGAGAGTTGCATGTTACGCATAAGAAAAATTATACTACCTGGGAAATAAAAAAGCTGCTAAGGGAGGTGGTGGAAATAGCGCCAGTAGATCTCATCAAAGCTACTGCTAGACCTCATTGTCAACACTCAGTCATATGTGTTTGCTTACTGCAAGGAGTTATAGATTATGGAGAAAAGAGGTCTGCTTACACTCTTTGGCCTTCCAAGGTCATAAATAGCATTGAACAGCTAAGAGAAAATGAACCTTGCATCAGGGATTCTGTGAGGGAGACCTACCTAGGTTCTGGTCTGATCCTGAGGGAAACAATACCACTGACTCCCCATGAGAAGATGTGTGAACGCAGAACAGCAATAAGACATCAGACACCTCATAGTTTGGAACAACAGGGAACAGGGTTATTGCTGCAGTAATGGTCAGATGTCCCCCTGGAGAGTCTTCTTCACAAGAGAAGGTTGTACGCTTCTGATGAAGCATTTGCACATCACTTTTTGTTTAAATGTCATATAATGGAGAAATCTAGTATGAAGATATAGGCTTAACTCCTTGAGGATCACTGTGATGATTCAGTGGAAGAGAGGAAACACCTCTCTCTTGTGAGGTGATGACAATTTTTGCTTCCCCAAAGTCCTTTCCCAGCAGGAGGCATGTGGCGGCACATGTCCTGCCTTCCTTTCTTGTGGTCTTCTGTTAAGGGAACATGTCACATCCCTGAGACCCAGTGCACAGGGGTACTTCAGGGCCTTCAGCTCCAACAAGAAATATAAGAGACAATGTTCTAAAACTCTGGCATCCACCCAAACTCATGTTCTTTCCCTTCCCACTTCAAATATTAGCCAGGTCTAAACATAAGCCAAAGCAGAGGTTTGTTTAGCTGGATGTGTATGTAGAAGAATCTTCTTAATCCATAGCTAAGAAGGTTTCTTATTCCCCCTCATGTAGAGTACCTACTGTGTGATGCTCTGGAGTGAGCTCCATTGCCCTACTTTACAAAGTTCTAGTTGATGCCTGTCCTCTTCTAGTCCTGTTTCTCATTCCTAGGGTTTCATTTTTGTGTACAATTTCTTTGGTGCTGCTAGACATCCCTGATACTTGAAGACTCCTCTACCTTAGTTTGAAACTAATCAGCCAAGAGCTATGCAAATTATGTAAATACCTCTGATAATTCTGCATGGGGCCAGTAGCAGATGCTGTTCATGGTCTGTTATGTTCCCGTTACATTCCCGGCACCATAACACACTAGAATTCAACTATGGCACGTGGTACCAGCTAAATCCATGCTGTGAGCTTGTGCTCTCATGCATTACTGGCTTTTCTATAGACTCCTTCATAGCACAGGTGACTCCTTCACAATCTCTCGGTGGTGGCTTCTGCACAGATGTGGTGTGAGACCCCATTCCCGCTCCTGCCCTCTCACTGGCATTCTGAGGCCACTTATATTCAAGCGTTATGAAATACACAAACAGTTCCTGACACTGATCTATGATATTTTTAAAGTCACAGTTTTGGCATTTATTGGGAATAACTGTAACTGGGAAAATAGCACATATGGATTTCTCTAGTGCTTAAAAAGATTCCACTGTGGGAGTTTTCTGTACCCTAAAGACTTGACATGTAGGCTGTCTAGGTTATATTGGTTGCCATCTGGCTCTCAGTCCCACTCTTTGTTTTCAGTCTCCAGGCCATTATGTCTTTAGTAAATAATCAAACATATTTTGTTCTATTCAATTTCTTTTCTTCTGTTGAATTGTTGATTAGGAGCCAAAGGTTTATTTAAACAGGTGATAACTTTGCTGCTTACTTGGTGCAACAAGAACGTGGTTTTAGGTCACATCTACAAGACAAATGTAGTCATGTCAAGAGGTCTGAACACACAGCAACAAGCTAAACTGTTTCTAAGGCTTTGGAAGCCTTCTGGAGGGTTCCAGACTGGATAGAACTAAGCTCTATTCTCCCAGTTCAGAAACTGGAGCAGTAGGGACAACTGTGATTATAAAATGGGACCGGGGATTGTAGGAGTGGTGGTAAAAAGGAACTGGAGTGGGAAGAAGGGAAGGAGGACTATGGAGCTGGAAAAGGTGCAACTACAATTCACAATAGGCATAGCCTCTTTCAAAACCTATTTTGAATTCCAACCTCACTAATAAGCCTCTGTGAGTATTTCAACAGGCTCGCCTAGTCCACTTCGCGGCCCGGCAGTGAAGCTCTACCCTTGCCCTTACCAAAGTACATCTGTGCAAATCTTCATCCGCAGCAGATAAAAATAGCATGGCTGAAAGCATGCAAAAGCTTGACATTTTTCACTGAAGGAAGCCATGACCACTCAGCTGGACGCCTTGGTTCTGTCTGCTTTAGCTGAAGCAGTTCAGACTGACACTCTTTGAGTGGGAGAAGCTAAATCTATCTTCTGGCTGTCAGCCTGAAATGCCAAGAGGCTGCTGTGTCCTGCCTGCAGGCAGCCATGATGTTCCTAGGGAGCCACGGGAACTGGAATGTGACAGATGTTACGTAGCTGAGGAAAGGGAACATTAAGGCATATAAACAAGGAGAAAAGCAGTGAGAGCCAGAAGATATAGACGAAAGGGTTGGAAGTGGTATCCTTCCTTAAAAAATTAGTTGGGTCATAACTGCATAGTTCTGAGTTGAATGTGTGTTTGAAACCAATCACAGTTTTCCCCATCCTGAGTCGTCTTGTTGCTTCGAAGAATGGTGATTTTACAGTAAATAAACTGTGTTAACCCCATAGTCTTTTCCTCCCTCTCTGTGCCATAGGAAGCTAGGTTTATCCCAAGTGTTTCCAAAAACACATAGCACTTGAATGCACAGTAATATGTGGGGTCAAAAGCTTTTAAATAAAAGCCAGTTAGAGCTTCAATCCATCTCCACCTTATTTTTTATTTTCATTGCATTCTCTGAAAGAAGCCTGTCTCAAGCCTACACATTTTAAAAGGCTGCCAGTTCTTTTCTGCAGATTTTGCTACTTTCAGCTGTTATGCCTCCATAAGATTATACTTTGCATCTACTGATAAACATCATAGAATTAAACTCCCACAGAGACATCAATAGCACTTGGCCAGACAGCATCTTCAGAAAACTACTTGAAATTATTTGCCCGAAAACTAATTTCCTAGTGTTTTAGAGCAAATCTCCCAACAAATAACAGATTCATCAGCTACTGTGGTTTTGGGTCTCTGATTTCTTCCTGTACCTGATACAAATTGTATCTGTTGAATTTTTTCTCAGTTCAGCACCACATCCCTTTAACTGTACCTGCGTGACATGCTGGGATACCAGTTAGGGCTAAACGTCAGGATCTCTTCTCAATGTAAAGCAGCTGTAAAGGATGGAGAGCTTGCACCACAGAACTACAGAAAACTTGAAGGTTAAGGTTCTAAAATAGGTATTTGCTTTACTTTCTTGCCTTTATCTGGTCCTTGTCATACATCTCAGAGCATAGTGTGATATTTGACATTAGTGAATTTCACTTTCTGAAGAAATGTAGCATAGAAAAAAATCTTAAAGCCTGAGTCATTGTATGACAAGAAGTCCCCCTTTCAAGCCTTTCTCACTTTAAGCCACCCAATTTCTATCATTTATAAAAAGCTAAGAGCCACAAAACCGGCCAAAGACTGCAGTGTCTCCCTCAGATGTCCAAGGCATGTTTCTTACTCCTGCTTATGTATTCATTTCCCATTCTAATCTGCAATTAAAAAGCAGGCCAATTAGCTTACTACTTTTCCTTCCTTTCCAGCCGTGCCAGAGATGGAGTTGGCAAAAGTCCCAGGCTGAGAGGAATAGAATATATCAAAAGAGGTTGTCTGCATCTGAAGTCTTGACTTGTTCCTTTACTCTTTGCTAACTGCCAACGTACAACCGATAAGCCACAAATATGAAGGTTGCCAGAGAAGGACAGCAGAGCTTTATGAATAAACACTTATCCGCTAGTTTCATAAGCTTGTGACTTCTATTTCAACATGAAGATGAATTTATTTCATCTTGGCATGCACATATTTTGCAGTTCTGCCCAGCAACCAGGAGTGTGTAGGAACAAGTGCTCCTCTGCACCCAGTTTATTTTGGTTGGTATGGATAGCACCCAACCCACAAATAAGCACAGGAGAGGATTTTTGTCTCTGATCTTAGCAGCATTAGTAATTATGATACTTCCTTATACACCCGAAAATTTAACTAGATAAACAAAAATGTGATCAACAATTGCCCAAAGCCAAAAGTCCACAGAATAGTGCAAAGCTGTCGACAGGCCTTGAACAGGAATTTTTTGCTTTTGGTCATTCATACAGAGTGTATTAATTCTCCATACAATAAAAAGCATATTACTGTGCCACACTCTACTTTCATATTCAAATAAGATTGAAAGTATGTCGAAGTACTTGTTTTTTACTTGAAATTAATAATGCATAGTCTAATTTGAAAACACAAGTGCTTTTGTTTAGCATATTTAGGAGAGTAGCCAAAAGAATGTTATTAAAGGTTAGCATGGGAAATTTCAAAGAATGTCTGTGGGAAAAATATTAACTTGTACTTCAGATATTTTGTGTTTTAACCTCCTCACCCCAATTTCAGAATTCTTATTTTCAGGGTTTTTGTTCTGCTTTCTTTCTCATTCACAGTTCCACTCCAGTAAGGAGAAAAGGATGTGTTTTCCACAGCTTCCTCCATGTAGGAAACAAGATAACCCTCAAAATATGAAGGGTGAGTTATCACCATCTTTCTTCTGCTCTTTGGTATGAGCAGAGAGGAGTGACAAAAGGGAGAGAATTTCTGGCATCCTATTAAAAAATACCTAAAAATAGAAAACCAAAACTCTTTGAATTCACAGTTGTTTCAGTTCAACTTGTAAAATCCAAACTGATTATTAAAACATTTCCATCAGAACATTCCTCGTATGTCAATATATTTTTCATATATGCACTGAGTTCTTTTTAACTAGGAGTTCTGTTTACGGGCTGTACTTGGAACCTTGGCCACCAGAGGAAGCCCTCCCAGCTCCAACAAGCTACCTGGCTTTCAAGGAGCCTCTCTGTGTGCACTGTAATGCCTCCAGCGTCCCAGTCAACATCAACCCTCCCTTTCCAGAGAAGCCCTTCTGATGGGAAATAGCAGATTTCCTTGGTCAGTTAGATGAATCTTTGTGGGTGTTACATTTTGGACCTCTATGCTCCTATCGGTCGTGGTACCTCTCACTGTGCTAGCCTGGCTGTGTAGTCCAAGACAGCCACCGCTTGAATTTTTTTCATCTCTAGACACAAAACACCTGCTTGGACACCTATTGTTTTTCTACAAAATATCACCTCCTCAGAAAAAAGCCATCCCTGATGAGTCCGTTTTTCTTGGGAGTTTGGAAGAAAGTCAAGGTAGTGAAAGGCAGTAGTGCAGCCCTTTTTTCCTAAGACTTTGCCAGCATGCTGTGAGTCAGAAAGATTTCTATTAGCTGCATGGAAGAAGGTATTTGCCAATGGGAAAGTGAAAAGCAATCCCTTAGCCACCCCTTCAAGTATCCCACAAGACCTGTAGGTGATCCAAGTTTTAGTGGAGAGCTAAAGGTCTGCCAGGGAGAGGTAATGCCACTGGTTTGCTCTCAGCGAGATAAGTGACCCCTGGCAGGGCTAGGTGTGCTCCCACTCACCCATCACTTCCCACTGTTCCTCAGACATGGAGCTGCAAGGGAGCCACAGCACCCAATCACACTGTAAAGGCAGGCTCCGTGTGTGGAGAAGGCCCAGTCTGTGTCCAGGTCAAGGGAGCTCTCTAAGAAAATAAAAGGAAGTAAAAATCTGAGGGGTGTTGTACTCAGCACAACTAGATATCTATTTCTAGATATCATGGTATTAGTTATCCTACCAAGGGGGGCTTGAGGCTAAAAAAAGGTTTTTAAAAAGAAAAATCAAAAACCAAAAAAAGCACCCAACTGTTGTTTAAAAACAAAACAAAAAACAACAACAAACAAAACAAAAACCTCCAAAACCAAAACAACCAAAACCAACAACAACAACAAGAACAGCCATAAGGTGCAAATCATGAATTTAAAAAGAAAAGTCTTCCTGCTCAAACTATAGGCAACAGATCTCCACCACCTCCTTGCATAAAAGTCAAGAGAGATATTTTACAGGTCCTTCAAAGCCCAGGTCCAGCTACAGGAAATTGCCCTGAAGGGAGTGAAGTAGCATTTTTCTGTGTAAAACAGTCCTGAGCAGCAGCTCTTCCTGCTCTATCACTGTATTCATCTCCGAGAATTAAAGGTTTGAGTTCTCCATATCCATGAGCTGCAGGTTGCTGGTATCATGTTGCACCGTGCATTGTATGCCTATGATAAGCATTTAGTGAAAAGACTTCAGGTTTGTTAAGTGTCAGCTGGCCTGTGATTTTATCTATTAAGCTATTGTGTTCAGAGGAACCCGCAGCCAGGCACGGACCATAAGAACAGGCGTATAACAGATACAGGTTTGTCCTGTTTTCCTACTTCTTGCTACCCTACCACCTATAAATTAATAACACTGCTAAAATACCAAGGGCAGAAGGTGAACAATAGTCTCCGGGCTCAAACTTTCTGGGAGCCAAGAGAAGTGTTACTGAGTGCTTACCAGACTCTCCTGCCCTCAGCTCCATGAGGAGACCCCATCTCCCTCTGGCTCTTTTTGGCATCAATCATCAGTCAGGCACCTCCTCCTCCTTCATCGCGCCTCTGTTGTGGGGCCGGAGGAAAATGTAGAGATTGGCTACCCTTACCTGAATCAAGACAGCATCCACCCTTCCCTCCTGTGCCCATGGGTCTCCCCGCTTTCCTAGCTCATGCTTCATCGATGTCACTCATGTGCTGAAAAGCTAAGGTTCAGTCTCTTCCTCCTCAGGCTGAGGTTGTTCCAGTTTCATCAGATGGCTCCATCTCTATCGTAGGTATCACAAAGTCATATTCTGTTGCCCATTGAAGCAGGTAGTTAGCTATTTTTCAGTGTGTTTTAAGGAAACTGCTGGAGTTCAAGGACTGCAAATACTTCTAGCCTGCAAAATGGTGAGCACTGCTACTAGAAATTTTGTGAAAATTCATAAACAGCTACTCAGATATTTTAATAGCTCTGGCACGAGATTCAGATAGCAGTCATTAATGTCCATTTTATCGCAATATTGATTAATTCTAACATTTCCCATCTCAGTGCATCTTCTTTAAAAGCAGCCCCCTGATAAAACACAGCCCCTAAAATAAACTTTGGTTTATCTTTTAACAGCTGTCCAAAATCCACATTGAATATTACTTTGCTATGCTGTATCTAATTGAAGACCAGATGCCATTGAGCTGAAATCATCAATACCCCATACAAGTTCAGACATCTGCTTGCATAAAACAACTTGCTTTTTTGGCTCCTTATCTTCCAGCTCTTTGGATCAGGACCAGTCTCATTTGTGAGGTGCACTACAAGTGTAGGTAGTTGTAAAAAGAAATCTCGATTACCATTCTTCTCATGACAAAGCGGATAAATTGTAAAATTTTTATTGCAAAATATTAAAATAAATTACATTTTACAAAGACTTAGCAAATATTTACATACAGTGTGATTCCAGTGACAATCAGCAACAAAGAACAGACAGACAAGCATATTATGGAGTGATAAGAGTCAGAATTGTACAAACTTCAAAAGCCATACGAAAGACAAGCTGATTTTTAAAAGTTGAGTCCATCACAAATGGAATAAATCCCACGAGGCACAAAAACTACAAGTCTAAAACAGAGTTCTTTTGTTTAGGTCAACAGACTTGTATATTGCTTTTTGCTCTCCTCATCAGTGGTGCTTGTCCGTCTCTACACACTCTCCCAGATCAACTGGAGGAAACATAAAATCTTAACATATACAAATGTGTCACCATGGACCTGTTATCAGTCTGGTTTTACTTTTGCATGCTTTGTGATATCCATTGCCAGCAACAGATTCACGAATCATTTGTTCAGAAAAATTTAACACTCCGATTTTGTATTTCCTCAGTGATTTCGTACCAGTGTATCAGATGTGTCAGACTGCCTGACGCAAGACAGGTATCTGAAAATGATGCCCTGCTGGTAAAAAGAGGCTTCAATAACACAATACAAAACCAAGAAGTGTCACAATGATGTCATGAAGGATGGGGTCACATAGTCTATAGCACTTGAAAGGTCTTTTGCAAGAACAGACTTCTGTGGTCACATCTCAGGATTTTTTAATTTTTCAAAAAAAAAAAAATTAAAGTACTGGCTCATCTTGGCAAAATTTGTAAGTGGACCCATCTTTCATAGGATGTGACTGGAAATACAACCTACTTGTGTAGGCAATAGGTAGAAGAGTTTCCACTGCCATTCTATCCCTTCCTTACATGTGATTTTAAGCTTTTTTTCTTTCTTTTTTAAAAATCTCCCTTTCTTCTCTTTCCAGGAAGAGATCTGTCTCATCTGTAAAACCAACTCCACAGCATCAAGAAAAGTGTTAACTTTATTAGTTAGCCAAATGAAACCTTAATTGACATCCAAAGAAAATGCTTCCAGATTGACCAGATAACTGAAATAATTACAAGACATAACCAAGTAGCACTAGGAATTCTCTCAGAGGCACTTTTGAGGCTGAATAGATCAAAACCCAGGCTGGACACCCCTTTAAGTCACTACACATGAATTTGAAGGCAGAAAGACGCTAATTTAGATCCCCCAGGCAGTTGCTTTTCTCAAGACATGGAAGACAGGCAGGTGAAAAGCTGTCTTGCTTAGCACTTTGGCAGTTCTGAGATGGCACCATAATTTTAAAAACCCTAGGAATGGTTCAACTTTTGGAGAGAGCCAGTATGAAAGCTACGTGCCAGCTAAACCCCTCCAAAACACTGAAACAAGTACGGCTTAATGAGACCAATTGTGTTGGCCCCTGTGTAAAAGGGAATTTTTTCCCAGTGTTATGATTACATTAAGGCACATGGTGGGATATCTTGAGAACAGTTTTGTGAGGTGTGATCATGTTTCCCAAAAAAAAGTGGGAATATTGTACTTTGTTTTAATAAATTTAAACTATTACTTTAAATCCCATGATACTTATTATGCTGACTTATAGTCTATGCTGACTACACTGGGAAAGGCCAGAGAGCCACATCTAGCTTGATAATATGAAACAGATCCCATCTATTCTCAGCTCTGGCGTACAAGTGCACTTCGCTATGGAGAACAGAGTCTGGGTTCCAGTGTGCAACATCCCCTCCCAATCAAAGCAGCCCAGCCAAGTGTCTGAGTTGTATTATTTCTGTATTAAAGAGAATTTTTTCCTTTTTTTTTTTTTCAAATGAAGATTGGACTATGTTTTTCAATTTCACGCACTTTCAGCAAGTCTTTTCTCTCCTCATTGTCCTGTAGCTTTCTAATTGTTACTAAAACTTCAATCTTTCCATCAATAATGGAAGACAAGCTGGAGGGCAGCAAAAGCTATATGGAGTGCTTTCTCATATTCTTTTAAGTTAATATGCACTTTTTAAAACAAAAATTATTAAAAAAAGAGAAGGCTGGACTTGCTACACAAGCATTCTGTGCATCATGCACGTAGTCTTACCTACCATTTCTTACAGTTACAAGGTATAGCTGTCAACCACAACCCTTCAGATATATACAGATACTTGAAGGGCTTGGAGTCATTTTAAAATGGTGGGGATGAAGGTAACTTATCAGAAGTAGATAAGAATCTTCATGATATGGCCTCTCCCTCTTTCTTGTCAGATACAAGTAAATACATCCAAGCACCTCTGCTCCAAATTGCATTAATATAATAAAATGTAATTTCAAAAGAGAATTATCTCTTCAGCAATACTATCATAAATTACAGATTAACTACCACATCCAATTATGTTGATCCTGCATTGTTGTAGTATAACAGAGTTGGCCCTAGCCCTGTGTTCACTTCTCTATTTGAAAAGATGTCATATACATGGAAAATTCCAGGAAAAAAAAAAAAAGAATAGTAATGACAGTCCCTCATTTCTCAGTAGATGACTTCAAAACCTCCCATCAAAACACTATCCAACCAAAGTGCCAGTTTCCCACATATCCTTCTTCTTCTGTTGAAGAAGCCAGATGCAGCCAACATTTGCAGTTATTAGAAATAGCTAGTAATTTAAGATTGGCATTGCAAGATTCCATAGGCTCTTCTTACAGAGCTAGTGAGTCTGCCAGCATTACACTGAAAATGAGAATGAGACAACTTTTAACTGTTCACTGAACTTTGGAAAATTTCAGACATACTGGAATGACTTAAATACTCTAAAACTAAACAGAACAGCAGAATGTGACATGTTAAGGTTCAAAGGTCTTAGCTATTTTTTGTTCCAAGTATGTTGGATACAACTGAAGTCAGTACCTTTTGCCAACATGTAATCAAGAGCCTCATTTGAAAGAGCTGTCAGGGTTAATGCACAGATATGGAAAAAGAAAGAAAAATAAAACCATGGTAAAATTTTCTTTGGAGCCAAAATAATTTGGGCATAAATACAATGAACAGACATTTTCTCCTAATGAATAGCCCCTCTCCAAGTCAAAAGATAATACTTTCAGAAGCTTAAAGCCAAAGTTCCTTTTAAAAAAAGTGCCTTATGGCCTGAAGTCACTTGATCACATCCCAGTTTGCCCAAGGTTTGATATTGCCCAACCTTCTTTAAAGTGGGACAGAATAACCATTGTATATGCACGTAGGTCAAACTCTTAAAAAAAACCCCAAATAAGCGAAGTGTAATCAACTGTTTCAAAAATCATTTCCCGTTCAAGTCTAGTCTGAAGTACCAAGGCAGGGAGGAACATCAAACAATACTGACTAACACACTGCACAGATCAGCAGCAGTGTTACAGTCCCTTCTGACATGCATTAGGGCATTTGGAAAATATCTGTGCCTTCCAAGGTGATTTTTTCCTAACAAGAACAGTGTCAATAAAACTTCACCTGTACACAGATACTGTATAAGGTTCATTCAAGTATTTCCTTTAGGAAATGGACAGTGGAAGGACACTTTCAACATTAAAAAAGTCGTTGCATCCTGCTTTGTGCTCATACATGCTTTGATCGATAAGTCTTCCAGTCGCTTCACTCTAACAGTTCTGGGGCAGATGTGCAGTTTAGCTGCCCAATTGGTGAGCTTCCTCCTAGATGATTCTTCCTTGTTAGAGGGCTCCTTCTCAATCCATTCCTTTGGAATTTTTCGATTTAATATTTTCTTTATGACATTAGAATTCACTGTATTTTGAGAAGCACTGACATATTCTAGACAGATGTTTCAGAAGCTTCCTTCTCAGTCTTCCAGTGCATGTCAGCTCAGATCTGTGTGTCCTGCTATCCCACCTAAAGTTTCTTGCAAAGTATGGTCAAGGCAACCCCCTTGATTTCATCTGTGACCAAAGCAGGATTCAAATCCAGGTTTTCAGAAGTGAAAGGCTAATAGAGTAACCGAACACATTTGATGATCAAAGCAGTCTCTGTGCCACAGTATAGTTACACTCCCAAACCAATTCCTCAATGAAATGCATGAACCCAGAGCAGGTCCAGTGTATTAACTAGTCTTTTTTTTTTCTACGTTGTTCAAGAACCATAAAATCCCAAGAAAGAGTGGGACTCCAAATTCAACTGTTATTTTACAAGTTTTTCAGAAAAGCAAAGCTGATGGGCTCAGAAGCCAACTTATGATGGGAAAAGGAAACTGGAGTTTCTTAGTTTGGGACTTGCTTTTGTTTTCAAAGAGACAGGAGAAGCTGTAAAAACATACTTTTCTCCTTGCTCTGCTATATGTTCTTTATGTACTGACCACTTTCAAAAAACCATTGTCAAACAAGATTCACGTGGCAGCCTTCACATTGCTTACTGTATTATATTCATTCATCAGTTGTTCATAAGGCACAGAAAGTTCTAGCTCATTATTGGTAAAGGTAGATTCATCAGAGGATGGGAACTTTACCAGTTTTTTTGCAGTTTCAGATTCCTCTGCAAGATTATCATCCATGGAGGATTTTGACGTTTCCTCATCATCTGAGATATCTTCCTCTTCATCATCATCTTCATTTACAAATGTTATATTGGCATTCTCAAATATTAAGGGTCGATAGTCTCTGGAATCCCACACTTCGCCTTCTTCTTCACTAATCCTGTCCAGCTGGTTTACAAACATGGTTCCTTCTAAAGGGCTGTCTCCAATATGTTTATCGTGCAGGGGTCTCAGTACATGACCATTTTGAATGTCCAGGGAAGCCTCATCATACTCAAATGACTCTGTCTTTTTGTAAGTCACCTGAACATCTATACTGGCATTCATTTGTTTGGCATTTTCGACTATAATCATTTTGTCATTGTTTGTTTTCAGGGCCTTCTTCCCAATTTGCTTTATAAGATCATTGTAGGTCTCTTCCTTCTTTGAAAGAAAGCTGAAAATGTTGACATCCTTTGAGGTACCCATTTGAAGGGGTTTTTTAGACCGAGGATGGTTGTCAAAAGACTCTTTTCTTTTTTTCCTCCGTTTCTTGATTGCTTTGTGGACTTCCACAAACATACTGACCTTCCAGTTAACAAAGAGCGAAAGCCAAGCTAATCCCAGATAGATCCATAACTCCACAAAATATCTGTAAAGGGCATGATAGTTTGCATCTGGATTTACACCTACAAGGAAGTAAAAACAAGAACATTACTGAAAGAAGACTCACAGCTGATAAACCTTTGAAGTTATGACCCTGAGAATTACTCCCTTCCACACTAATAGAGGCTAGTTGTTTGAACACTGCTCTGAGAGGTAGCAAGTGGGGATCTGAGAGTCTTCTGAAAGAAAAAATTGATCCCGTGTCTCCCACATCCTTTGGCCGCCATGTATTATGACCACTGGATAAACAAAAAAGCCCCAGCAGCATATTTATCAACTATAAAAGTGAACAATTTCTTGGTTGAAAATTACAAGTCTTATCACTGCCACTGAGGTGTGTATATATGTACCTACCTAGAGAAAAAGATTCAGAATTTCACTTACAAGGACCACCTCCAAAGCCCTGGACAAAGCAGTGGATTTTAGATAAAGAAAAGGTTTAGGAGGGAGGCACAAGAATGCTCACCATTTCTCATGGACTAGTTCTAGACAGCTGCATTGCCCAGTACCTACACATCCTGCTTAGGATACTGGATCCTATCCAAAGGTGCATAGCTATCACGGTAGATAGGATAGCTCTTTGTCTGACATACAGACCTGGGGCACCTGAAAGACTTCCAAACTCTAGAATTTGGCTGCAGACTTAGCCCAATGAAGGCCTTAGGTATCTACACCAAGACTGAAGAGCCAGACCTAGCCCATTGGACCAGTATCCAACTTTAACTGAATGTTCTATTCAGCAAAATGTTTTGGAAAAGCTTAAAAAACATCTTTTCAAATTAGAGTTTTCAAACATAGAATTGCCACACTATGCATGTAATGATATACTACATAAAATACAATTACTGACCAGCAACAAAATCTCCAAATCCTATGGTGGTGATAGTGATGAATGAGAAATAGAGGCCTTCAATGTAATTCCATCCTTCAGTCACCATAAAGACAAATGGAGGAATAACCAGATGGACCAAGACACCCCAAACAATGAAAATAGCCGTGCATGTAATTTGTGCTTTCCTCTGCAAAGAAAAAAGCCAAAAAAAAGTCAGGAAAATATCTCAAAACTTTGTTTTCCCATCCATGGCACCAGGAATTATCTGACAGTACCAGACATTTCAGATTTTTGTGCTAACCATTTAGCTACCATAATAAAAAAGTCACTAAAAGTGACTGAAGCAAACACACTTTTTTTTTTTTCCATTTAGGCAGAACTCTTTATTCTTTCAACTACTTGCTCAGGAAGGATTATTTCCTCATAGCTTTCTTTCACACTCATGGAAAGTTTAGAGAGTCTCTGATATTTTATAAACAGGCATGGGATATGGACATAGTGCTCTAGTCTAAAAAGCAGTCAATACCTCTAACTTTCCTTTTATTCATTTGAATATTGAAGATCAGAAGTGTTTTAAGACCCTTCTCTCCTGTTTCTGCCTCCTTCCCTTTGCCACCCATGCAACCTCTGTACAAACTTGCACGTACCCATGCACTTCACTATTATTTTCTGTACTTGCCTCTCAGTTCTTGCTCTGTTTCTGAAACCAGGACCCAAACCAGTCCCACTGTCCTCCAGGCGCTATGTGGCCCTACATTGCCCCCCACTTCTGTGCAGAGTTAGAACTGGGAACTCACTCAGAGTGGAGGAGGGAGAGGAAATTAAAAAAAAACAAACCTCCACCAAAATTAACAACAAAATGCCACAAATGAAAAAACCCACAAGCCAGTAACTCAGAACAAAACTGTTATTTTCCAGCTGGTTCACTGCACAGCAGCAAGTACTCATACTAGCATACGGGCAGGTGGGAACAAAGCAGGACAGCTTATTTCTGTGCCCGAGGGGCTTGATTGAAATGCCTGTGAAATGGAGCCTCACCTACATTTGTCCTAAAGGTTTCTAATGCAACGAGATACATTTAGTACTAAAGGTTTCTATGAGACTTTATTTGCTATAACTTGTTGCAGAACTAACTCATCAGACCCAACCCCCCTTTCAGTTATTTCTATTCAACACCATTTGGGAAAATTCATATTTGTGCAAGTGTTCATTTACAAGATGAGCAGCTAACTTAAGACATGTAAGCTTAATTCATGCATCAAAAATACATAGTTCAAGGGTAAACAAGTAAGAGCCTTACCAGGCTCACTCCTCTTTTCGTCAGAAACTGGCCCAGCCTCTTGGCACGTCCTCCAAAGAACTTCCCCAGAGCACTGATCCACGTCAAGCAGAGAGGAACTCCAAAAAGCCCATAAAATATGCAGAAGAGACGCCCAGAGGGTGTCTTTGGAGAAACATTTCCATAACCTAAAAGAGATAAGTATGTGCTCCGTCTGTTCTTGTTGAAGAGAATTCAAGGCAATTTCACCTATGCACAAAACATTATTTGGGCTCCTGCTGTATCAGATTCTCCCTATTTCACCCATAAGAGCTTTAGTTTACTTCAGCTGCTGATCTTCTGAATCTGGATGCCTTCCAATTCTACTCTAGGAAACACATACTCCATTAATACAAGCTGAGAGGGTTACTGCACTTCAAGTGTTTCCTAGATTTTGTGCATCATTTCCTTGACAAGATGGGATAGATATGAAAGAAACCTCATCTTAAAACTTCTAATACGACCCCCCAACCTTAAAAACTTGAAAACTTGATTGATTCAATTTTATAGAATAAAAATTCAAAATTCAGTCTGAAGCTATAGCTTCCATATCAAAGATCCACTATACACATTTAACTTGTGATCACCGGGTACCTTGGCAGGGGAAGAGCTTGTGAATTAAGTGCAAAGCAAGAAAGTGCAAGATATGTCAACTGAATTTCGTTCTTTGCTGGTCACAGAACTCCACAGGGCATTACAGACCCAGGTTCTAAAATCAGCAGCCTATTTTCTGAACTTCTGCCAGAGCTTTCTTATTTAGGTGTGTTATTCTTCAATATTTTGTCATAAGTTATATTATAAGCTGGGTATTGTGAGTTTCAAATAATAAAGAAAACCACAGTACTGCAGATGGTTTAACAGTAAGACTTCTATTTCTGTATACATCCAGCCTTGTCTGGTTATTTTGCATTTCTCTTTTGTTTGTGTTTGTTTGGGGTTTTTTGCATTGTAGGTGTAGCAAGGAAGAATTCTTTCAGTGCAGAGGGTTTTACAAGCACAAATCAGTAGTGATATTTAAAAGACAACAGTTGTTCTGGTTCACCTTCTTTTAAGAGACAGATAAAAAGTCTAGATTGTTCTGCAAGCCAGGAACACTGATAATCCAGTAGCTTCAGAGCATGCCTCTATGTAACAGGACTGCTATACAAAAACCCCATTTGCGCTTGCTTTAGGCGTTAGTTTAATAGAATGCTTTGTTATGCTTTTGTTTGGGGATTTTATGATTTGGAAATTTAAGTGCGTGAATCAATGGAACTGGAATGACACCAGTCATCCCCAACAGCACCTTAAATTCATTGCTTATTGGAAAGGCACACTTTTCTGTATGCCCATGGAGACACTGCCAAAAAACTTGGTTTTTTTCCTTCTATGAATCTGCAGGTGAACCTGTACTTTAGGCAACAGTTAAGAAAGTTGACATAGTAAATACTCACCGATTGTAGTAATTACAGTAGCAGCAAAGATCACAGCGTTAGGCCAATTCCAGTTGTTGAAAGTATTGTTCCCAGTGATGGCAACTCCCTCTCCAGCAGCATCTGACACAATCTGTAAGGAAACAGTTTACAATCAATCTTGGAAAATGCTGGTAGCCTAAAAAAGAAATGTTTGTCCCTCTCAGGTTTTCACCCTTTGTTTATACTTTGAAAAATAATCAAGTTTTTTGTGAAGTCAAGCCTAATATATTCTCTAAAAATAATTTTATGAAACACTAAAAACTTGCTTCACATAAGAAAAAGTAATGCAAGTGCTCTGGTATTTAAATAGGGAGTTTTAATTAGATAAACTTTTACTTGATTTACCAGTTTGGATCTCTTCCAGAGACCAAATATACTCTTCCAGAATGAACTAGCATTTAACTTTCACTGCAGATCTTGAATTTGATTTATTATTAGGGACACCTTCAGAACTACTATCCATTTTAAAACACTTGTTACATGCCTCAGCTTGACTTGGGTGTGAGCAGGATGTCACAGAATCCTTGGCGAATCTAGTGCTTAATTCACCTGCTGTCTCTGGCAAAGTCAAACCATCTACAAGCCAACAGTAAAACTGTACTTTTCAAAGACAGAGAAATTAACACTTTCTCAAAGCATTGCATGCAACAGGATTCCAATCATTGTCCTTGAATCAGGCCCTTTTCTCATCTCACATTTGAATCTAGTATGCCATGATGAATGCGCAGCCCTGGTTAACAGTGTTTCAGGGAAGTAAGCGAGGTCATTAGCACTTCCACAGGTTCTGCAAATCAATTTTTTAGCCGCTGCTCGGGTCTTCAGGTGCTCAAGAATGCTTAACCGCCTTCACCTTTTGCAGGAAGGGACTTGGAAGAACTAGCTTCCTCCCCTTTTCTAAAACTACACTGTAGAAAACGCGGTGATAAAAAAACTAATTACTATTTAGTGCAGAAAGTGAAAGTTTCAGATCAAAATCATGCATCTGGAGGATTCTGGCATGCATTTCTATCTCTCGGAAGTAAAAGAAAAAAAAAACGATTTACCATATTCTCTCATGAAAATCTCTAGTTACTTAAATCTTTGCTCTGTCACATCACGATGCAGTTAAAGCCTTCCTGGGTTACTCTGCTTTTTCCCGTTCAGTGTAAACACTGAACAGAACTCTGAGGCTCCATCCATATCCTGGAGGGGTGAAGATACCTCCAAATGTTGATTCATAACATTATCCCATTTTCCCCGTTTCTCTCTCAGTAAGTGTTATAGACAAAAACTATCTTGAGTAAACACCTAAAAAATTGGAGGCAATGTACTTTAAAAAAAAAATTAAGATGACAAGTGACATTTATCTTAAACTGGCAAGAACTTACAGAGGTAACTACAACCAGCTCTTCCTTCCCCCTCACCCCTTCCTTCCTTTCTACCTGATTAAAATCTGATCTTGGACCCAGCAGAGATTCAACACAAAGTTCAATCACTGCTGAAAACATACACAAGTTAACACAGGTTTTAATTATTCTTGAGACATATCACCAACCTCCTCCTGCAAGGAAAACACCCTCAAATAAATGTATTGTGCATACACAAGATGCAAACAACGTAATTAAAAATGCACTTTCTACACACAAGCTGTTACAGAAGATAAAAGGAGAAGCATTGAAAGTGAACGACGGTACAGAACTACATTTTTTTTTTCTCCTGGCAGACTGAAAATGCATATAGTGTCTTTCCAAAGCCTACAGGCTCTGGATAGAAAAGGACAGAGTTCTCACCAAGGCACTCATTTATTATAAGAAAGTGGTGTACAACTGAGAAGTAGCTCTAAAACAGGAAGGTTGAGAGCAGGCAACTAAACACACAATGCCACCTCCCTTCCAAAAATAAAAAAAAGAAAAAAAACTTGAGGCAGCTTCAGTGGATCACAAGAGTTCATCTGAATAGAGACCAATTAAAGTAACATCACTCATTTCTGCTATGGCCTGCAGATGAACTTCCTAAAAGTCCCAAATGACATCCAAAATACCTGACAAACATAATCTGTTATCTATTATGCCTGAAAAGATGGCTTGACTTCTTCCACTGCCTAAATGTTATACCAAACACCAATTCTCCAGTCATTTTCCATTCCATAAGCACAGTTGGACTTTTTCTGGTTTGTTTTTTTTTTTTTTTTTCAGTTGCTGTTTCCTCACAGAGCAACTGATCTCATAAGAGACACAGTGAAGTATCTGTTTCCATTGTTACAGGGCCATTATCTCATTGCATTACTCCACCTTCGGTCTGATCTAATGAGCTCAGTTTCCCAGTACATACAGTTATGTTAAAATCTGCCAGCATTTGAGGCCTGGAGGTGTGAAGGGGGGCCAGATCTGAGGGGAAGAAGCTGCTGGACTGAGCAGCACACAGCTGCCCATCACACCTAGGCAGCTAACAGTTTGGGAGAGAGGTGGACAGCTCTTCAAGTTACACAAACTCTTTGTATAGAGAACCGCAGATAATTCTCCAGACAAAGCTGCCACCCTCTTCCTGTCCCTATTTGCACACAGCTATCGGCTATTAGCACACAATCATCTATGATCTACAGTCCAGTCTTTTAAGTTACTTAATGCCTGCAGTAAGCCTGAATGTGCTATATGCATCCCAGCTGCAGGAACAAAGATGGTCACAAAACATGCTTAGTTAGCTTTGGTGCAGTGGGAAATATATAGCTGCTTTCCAAGCAGCATAACTTTTGCCCATACTGAAATAATTAAATATTTTGGCTCCAACAAACAATGTGAGTGGACACTATACAACTGAACAACAAACATGGGGTTTTTTTGCTTGGCAAATCTTCTCAATTATGCCCAAATGCAAAAGTTGAAAATAGTTTACTAATTCAGAATTTATACATAACCTTAGATCTCACCTCATGACAGCTCATACTGATAAAGGCAGGACTTTATTTTCTGTTAAATGACTTTTGCCTCACAGGAATTAAACAACTCTTCTCCCTCACTCTCCACTACTCCAATTCTGCATTTTGGCAAAGGAAAAAGGGAAAAAAGTTCTAGAAACTCTGGTGTTACTGTTCAAAGTTAAACAGTCTTGTAATCGTAGATAGAGATTTAACACACATGAAACTACTACATCTTCTGATTACATTAACACAAGTAGAAAAGGGGATGTAATTTGAACATAATCAAGCAGGCAATATGCTCCGTTTGCAAGGTACTTCCCCACTACAACCCCCAGCACTGCTCCAATGCAGCCTTTTGTTTCCTGGGTTTGGTCACCTTTTTATCAACCCTCTGATGACCAAGGTCACAAGAAATAGTTGTTAAATGCCCTCTACCTTGAGCAAAGAAGAAGAATTTATCTCAGATGCTTTGGGCACATGCCACTTGAATCCCTTTGTATGAGTAACCGTAGAGCTGAAAAGTTCTCAAACCAAATTTGAAAATAGCAAGGAGAGAAGCCTTGACCCATATAGGTCACACATCATTAGTGATTTTATCCTGAGAGTTAAGGAGTTCGAGAAAGCTGTGATGCAGGTTTTGCATAACAAGTAGGAATAATGTAATATTTGGCATGAAATCTTGGATGCTTTAGTAAGGAATAGCTGGGTCTGATAACAGTAAGCAATAGGAAAGAAAAAGGACTTTGAGGTACATATGGCCAGATACATACACCAGACTAAAGACATGAGACAATAAACAGCCTATATATAAACTAGAGCAACAGATCCTGCCCCACAGGCACCCTATTACACACAGGAAGAACAACCAGATATTGCTCAGTGACAGGTCTCTTTTGAAGAGGCTAAAGCCTCCCATGTCATTCAAAACATTCCCTAGAGATCTAACATGTAAGTCTAATGGCAGTTTCAAGATTCTCCCAGTGGTACGAACAATTCTCTTTTGAAATGCTGTTTCTCTGTAAAGAAAGGAGATGTAATTGAACTGAAATCAGAACCAGTGGCTTTCATTCTACCCTCAACAATATTACCATGTAATGGACAATCACAGCCGGCTGCTACATCCAAAAGCAGAGTCCATTAAACCAATAAGTGATGCATCCTGTTAGAACTCCTAGGCTTTTGTCCTCACTTCTGACTCTGAAATAACATAGAGTAATTTTGCTTCTTTCTCCAGTTCTTTTATCAAGGATGTAAAGATTTAATGTGCAGAAAACCAGTGAGAATTGCAAATCTACCAAGTACTTTAGAGACTCTCCTATAAGGAATAAAAACCTCAGCAGCAATCTCTTTTCACATCTAAGTCTTTTGTACAGTTTGAAGAAACCAGGCAGTAGTTATCTAATCATGGGTACATACAATACTGAGAACTTGGCCAATCATAATAAAATTGTCCAGGGTAATGAAGTTTAAATTTATACTATCACGTGAAAGTCATATACTGCTGTTCATCTTTAAGCAGATTTCAGTTTTAACCAACTCTAGTAGCAGCAGGGCAAAACAGATAGTTGAAGTCGTACAAGCAGTTGTATGAACAAAAAGCCTAAAGTAACTTTTATGTTATTTAAAAAATACATAAACAATTAAAATCCATGCCATGCAAATGGCACAGCCTTTTACTTGTCCCATGTGGGTTTTGAAGTTAGCTAGGCTTTTTGGCTCCAGCTTAAAGTTACAGTAGCAGTCACCTGTTTATAATAATCATATTTTTAAATGCAATCAAAACATATTTAATTACTAACACTTATCTTTCCAGTAATAAAAAACCTGAGTCACATGTTAAGACTCCCAAGTCAGACACACACTAAAAAGTTCTGCTTACCTAGATAATATATTGTCTCAGGATTGATTACACGCACATAATGAGAAAAGAAACCCTCTCAGTCAGTACCCCTTTTGAAGGAAAAATGTCAGTGGGTGGTCACAGCTCGACTGACAAAACAACTTCCTCAGACTCATTATGCAGACAGGCAGCACAGTGGCCATGGACAGAAATTTCCTGCCCTGTTGGCATATTGCACTTTGCCGTCTGCTTGCATATTAAAAGGAGCAGAAGCTATTTCACAGGCAACGTCTGAGTTTATTAGTACTTTATAGCTAGATCAAGTCATAGATTCAGTCAAACTAGGAATATATTAATCCTGCCTGACAGCTGTCATAGCTCCATCTATGGACTGAGTTTGTATGTCTAGTTGTTAAGCAACAAACTACATATTTATTGTAATGATGGCATATAAATGCCATAATCTATTGTTTTGAGTTATAGTCAGAAAAAGAGAAAACAAACAAACAAACAAGATATGGAAGGCAACTGGCTTTCACTCTGTACCACAATGTGTCCCAACTGAATGGAAGATACTGCCCGTCAGAGAATGTATTTTCCTCCTTGAAATACCTTGGCAGCTTGGAGTTTGAGTAAGGAAAGGGAAAGCAAAGCCAACTATGCAACTAACGGTTTTACCAATGAGTAAAAAACTTTTTCTGCCCAATTACTTTTCATGTCTAGATATGTGAGGTCTATACATGTAATGTTTTATTAAAATTTCCTGTTTGAGTTCTTCAAAGCCTTCGTATATTCTTTCACCTCTTTTCTCAACCTAAATTCCAAAGACAGAGGCTAAGAAAATCTTGCTATGCCACGATGCTCACTTTGGTAGCCAGAGACACAACGTGGCAGAGTTGCAGGAAGCCAAGAGAATACACATACGGTTAGATGATTTCATCAGGGCAGCAGAAAGATCAGCTATTCCAATGTCATCGTTAGTCGGCTGCTATACACGTGTCTGTGCACAGAGAAATGGAAGCTTATCGCTCCTTGGAGAGGAAAAAAAAAAAAATCTTTAGGGATTAGAATACAAAAGCCCACAGAGCCTACAATACAAAACAGCAGCACCCTATTTGGACACACATTCTTCTGCCAGCCACTTGGCACCTGGCACATTTCGTATGTAATCTGCTCAAGGCAAGAGTTCTCAGGGAAGGATGGTAGTAACTATCCTCCCCTACCAATCAGCTCAGTCACCAGAAAAGTACACAGTTCTGGTTCCTAGATCTTTTTTTTCACTCCCATCTCTAGTGTAACGACAGACTTATCCTGACTGCTCACTTGGACTCAGGAGTTCCCAGCTGACTGAATCACACTGGCATATGACCAGGGCCAGCACACAGGGCCAAGAGAACAAGCCTTTGAGGCTGCCTCAGCCACCTGACAGTCTCTGCAGGACTATGAAAACCAGCAGGACTTAGGATAGCTGACCTTTTATTTCCCTCTCAGCATTATCTGTGTTCGCAGCATGAATTTCATGTTTGTCAGGACAAGTGCCATGCCAGATGTAAAAAGAAGTCTTTTAGCTGAGTCCTGGATTTCCTACCCCATTACTCTGGGGAATGGTTTGCGACCTTTTTTGAGAAAGAAAAATAAGACAAGTGAACCACATTGTCTCAGTCTGACAGGCAACACCCTTGTGTCTTGCTAACCTGTGAAAGTTTTACTGTCCTTTACTGACCTATGCAGAGAGTTGAGTTGGAAGGTGGCTGGGGCAAGAGGTGCAGGATATGAGTCAGCAGCACCTGCATTAGAGAAGGATGGAGGGAATTAATAAAATCCACATTAAGTGAGGAGGACATCAGTTGACTACATAAGTCTGATTCCAGTTCAACCAAGCATACAGGAGTGAATCCCCAGTTAGCCTATACTAAGAGTTGTTAGGTTCTGCAAGACTTGATAAGCCTTGAACTTGTATATAGTCTGTTTTAACAAACAAAATCCTAGGCAGAAACAGCTTATTTCTAACAGCACAATGGGGTTATGGCTAGTAGACACCCACCACAAGGTCAGAGTAGAAACTGAAGCAAAAAATAGGAAGTGGTAATTGAGGGAATAACGTTAATTTTCTCTTCTAAAAGAATAAAAACTCCACAAGCTTCATCTTTGGTGTTGACAGATGTAAATAACAAACATAACCAAAAGCATACATGAAGATTACCCAAAAAGCTGGAGATCAGCATGAGAATACAGGATTCCTTCTCCCTTATCTTTGAATTGAAATAGAAAAATTAAAAACAAACTCTGGAAAGCAAGTGTTAGTCCCTGTGTTTACATTCCTACACAGATCAACTACAAATAGTAGGGTAAAAGTTTTCCCCTTGCTGTCATAACCAACCACTTTATAAATACAGTGCAACTACTATAGCAAGTAAATACATATTTTGCATTTTTCAGTCAATAGTTTAGTCTCAAAACACAGTTCCTATCAAAAACAAACTTCTGAAAATTCCAACTTGGGGGGGAAAATCCTGGCAAAATATGGATTCACATATGTCAAGGGATGTTTTTTCTAGCAATAGCAAGATTTAATCCAAAATGAGATGGTTCCTATTGATACAGCAGATAGAATGTTATCTTGTCACTTTTCCACAGTCTTTGGAAAAAGGAGAACTTAAAGAAGGTCTCCCTAACTCTTTTTTTTTAACTGCTTCAACATACTAGTGTTTCTTGTTTGGTTGTGGGTTTTTTTTAATCAGAGAATTATGGAAGTTATTTAAATTTGCTAAAAGTGACTTTAAATGATCCACTAATATCTTATAGCATACAAAACAGAAAGGTGTATGTAGTGATCAAATGCACTGTATATACCACACTTTATCCAAAAAGTTATAAAACAAGACTGAACTTGCTCTGCAGAGAAGGCTTAGCTAATCTTGTAGATTCTTCATTTACCCATCCAACTTCTCAGTGTTTCATTCTCTCCATGCAACAGTGCTTCTCAACACATAAATGAATTACAGAACCAAGGCACTCTATTGCTTCCCCGTCATTATGCTTCTCTTTGGTCTGTCAGCAACTTGGACCTCCACCTAACCTAATTTTTCTTACCTAATTGAGCCTCCAGCACATGCCACTTCATACAGATCTGTCCCTACATCTAAGCCTGATATTTAAGGAATGCATGTAAATACATGTCTGGTTTTCACTTTGCATAGTCTTGTGATATAATAGGACAGAAAACCAGACATCATTTGTGGCTGTTAATTTAGAACACAGCAATCAGGGTTATAAAAAATACCCAATAATCCAATAAGGGGTTTTTTATGTGTTTCTTCATCTTGAATTCTTAATTAACTTTTTTTTAAAGTATTGGGGAAATTCCTGTTCCTAGACTTCGATGTGGCTAGCACTTTTTTTTTCTTTTAAAGCAGCCTTGCTGTTTTTATTAGATGGAGAAATCACAGAGTGGGAAAGCTTGTCCTTTACTGGACTTTGAAACCAGATTCCAATGAAAGTAATTAAATACACGCTATGAATAAAACTGTAGATTAGAGCTCCAGATCACTTCTAATTTACTGATTAGCCAGCATAGAACAGGCTGTCTAGTAAGAATGCCTGAAGATCACTGCACCAAACACATTTAAGACAAGATACTACCAAACACAGACATACACAGAAGTGATCTTCAGCAGATCGAAAATACTCGACTAAATAACTACATCACCGTGCTGTAATGAAAATGTGTGTACATCCTTCAAAGGACATGACTGAATTTGAAGAGGGCCTAGAAAACATCCACATCTTAATCCTACACACATACTTTTACACTTTAAAATATTCCCTATTTAGTATAATTTTGAGGCAGCTTCATCTGAGGTTTCATCTGAGCTTCATCTGAGAATTGAGAAAGAACACTGACGTATGCCAAAGCAAACTGGAACTGCTCAACATGAGCTCCAAGATATCTCTGCAAAAGACTGTTGGATAAGGCAACGAATTCCTATGTACACCTGAAGTTCTATTAGGTTAGCTGTTCTTTTTAAAATTCACACTACCCAATCCCTGTATGCACAAAAAGGATTTAAACAACAGCATCCTTGCTATGGGTTAGTGTATGTATTGGGTTTGTCTGACTAGGTATTGGTAAAGAGTTGGGCTACAGCGGTGGCTTCTTTGAGAAGCTGCCAGAAGCTTATCCCATGTCTGACAGAGCCAATGCCAGCCAGCTCCAGGATAAACCCCCCACTGCCCAAGGCTGGGCCAATGGTGGTAACACCTCTGTGCGAACATATTTAAGAAGGGAAAAAATGTTATTGCACAGAACTAATTGTGGCCAGAAGAGAAAGGAGTGAAAATATGAGGAACAAATACGTAGATACCAAATTTGGTGGACAAGGAGAAGGAGGAGGTGCTCCAGAGGTTCCCCTGCAGCTGGTGGTGCAGACCATGGTGAAACAGCTGTGCCCCTGCAGCTCACAGCAGTCAATGCTAGAGCAGAGATCCACCTGCAGCCCGTGTAGGACCCCACGCCGGAGCACGTGGATGCATGAAAAGAGACTGTGAACCTATGGGAAGGTTACGGTGGAGCAGGCTCCTGACAGGGACCAGAGGACCCCGGAGATGAGACAGGAGCCCACGCCACAGCAGCTTTCCTGGTAGGATTTGTGGCCCTGTAAGGGCCAAATGCTGGAGCAGGCTGTGCCCAAAGGACTGCACCCTGTGGAAAACTGGCCCAAACTGGAAAAGTTTGTGAAGAACTGTTGCCTGTGGAATGGACTCATGCTGGAGAAGTTCACGCAGTACTATCTCCCGTGGGAGGGACCCCACGCTGGAGCAAAGGAAGGACGCCTCTCCCTGAGCAGCAGTAGAAACAATGGGTGATGAACTGACCGTAACCCCCATTCCCCATCTCCCTGTGCCGCTGAGGGGAGGAGGTAGAACCTCGGAAGGAGGGAGGGGTAGAAGGAAGGTATTTTTAACATCTAGTAATAAATTTAATTAATATCCCCAAGTTGAGTGTGTTTTGCCCTTGATGTTAATTGGTAAGTGATTTCTCCCTGACCTTAACTCATGAACATTTGGCTATATTTTCTCTCCTCTCTCCAGTTGCAGAGAGGAGTAATGGAGCGGCTTTGGTGGGTGCCTGGCATGCAGCCAGGGTCAACCCACCACAGTGCACTACTGCATACAGACTCCATGACCTTCCAAAAATGTGTGTGGGTGAACTTTTTCAAAAGCACTTGTGTTTGGATGCAATGCTATTGTAAATAAATACTGTCATGTGTCCCTATCTTTATTAGGCTAGTGGCTTAAAAATCTGTCCTGACTTTGGAGACCTTCTTTCTAACTGTGACACCAAGTAGAAAAGAGTTGTCCCCCACCTTCTCCCAGGTAGTGATGATAGCACTTTTTCACCCTTTCTCTGGCATCACTATTTTAACATGATACCAATCACATCTGTTGAACAATTTAGAAAGTTCTTCAGTGGACTGAGTCTCAAAAGGTACAGAGTGACAACCTAAATTTAAGTCTGGGCATTTCAGGGTTTTTTCTCCTGAGTTTTGTTTTACCCATTTGCAAGTGCAATCTGTGTGTGGGAACAATGCTAAAATGATAAATTTGTAATCAAATTGGACCAAGCACTGAGCTTAACCAATCCATAACTGCTGTCACTCATAACCCAAAGAAGAAAGGAAATAATTGATTTAACATGAAAGGACAGTCTAACTAAAGACAGTGTTACAGGCAGAAGCATATCTTCTTGCCTCTGTGTTCTCTTACTCTATATGCTTCCTAGTTGGAAAAATGAATACAGGTAGAGAACGCACATTTGTCACAGACAGAAACATTTGCAATTTCATACTTTTAAGTGCTCATCTGTTTTCTTGTTTTTTGATTACAGTTTAACCAGATTGAGTGATCCTTTAGAATGGCAATCTGTTAATTAACTGTCCCAGTTAGTTAAAGCAGCCGGAAGCAGTTCATCACTGTGTGGGTGTAACCCAAACTGTGTACTCTACACCCTCTACATCATTTCCCAGGAACTGTTAACAATAGACCATTTGCAGCAGCTGCCCAGAGCACACCTGACCCCTCAGGCTATAAGCTGGGTGTTAAGAGGCCTGTGAGATAGGAGGATGTTCCTGTCCTCACACTCAGGACTCACAATCACCCATTGTGGAACTCCCCACCCTGGGGGAGAGGCTGAGCATTCCTGCCTGAACCTGGGTGTGTATAATCTGGGAGTGTGGGGACTTCTGGCACCACTCGTGGGACCCAGAGGAGGACCAGAACCTCGACTGGACTGTGGGCCCCAGTCTCACCAACAGGTTTTTCCTATTTTTACTTTGGACTCAGGGGGACCACGTGGGGCTCGGCTGGTGGCCAACGAACACCATTGTGTTCATGCCCCAGGGTACATAGCGTTGTGGGTTAAAAAACCAACTGTCTGCATAATTGTATTTATTGTATTATTTTAATTAAATTGTAATTCTGACTTATAATCTCTTTGAGTTGGGTTCATTTCTCCTGCTGGTTTACCTTTAAACCAGCACATTAACCCACATGGGGCAGCACAAATCATACTCTTCAAACACAATCTCAATTTATTATCCAGAAATAGGTCTTATCAGACAGAGACAAGAAGGGGGGAAAGGTTTTTACATACAAATTAGGAGGTACATGCTCTACCCTGGTTTTAGCTTGTTATCTGAAGGCCATGCAATAAATCATTAATTTCGAAGATATGTAAAATACCATCTTTATACTTGCTTGAACCTGAAAGACTCATAAAAATTTAATTATGCCTAATATTTATGAGAGTGGAGGCTTCAGGACACAGTCCAGTGGAAACAACTGGTGAGTTTACAGACAAATTAATTCCACATTATTTTTTGGAAACAGAAGGCAAATAATTCTGCCAGCTATTCCCCACTTGGAAAAACGATCAAAATTAGACGAAGCATGAGCAGGATGAAACAGGATACATACAACTTGAGGATAAAAATCTTGGGGATTCAATAGTGCCGGCATTCAATATATTGAATATTTTTCTCCCTTACTTTCCCCTGCACACACTCCACCCCCTCCCAATTAAAACCAGACATTCATGTGCTGAACATTTTAGTAGTTCATATAGATGCAAATTCTGATCACTTGCTACAGCAAGTCCTTAGGGTTCCTTCTACTTTGAGAAACAGTGTCTTAGTATTGCATTAATGTACTGCAAGATTACCTGCTCAATCAGCACTAGCAACTAGCACCACCACGTTTTCGTTCCCTCCAAGGTGAACACAAGCTTCACAAAATATGTTTGAGTTTTACATGGAAAGATACAGCTGAGCAATAAATCTAATCAAGAGAGCTTTCCTGAGGACATGATGCTTCTCAATATGCAAGTGCACTTTTTTTTTTGGTGTACTTGGCACGGAGAATAAAGGCTGAGAGCTTTAAAGTTAATAGAAAATATCCTGGGAAATAATTCCCATTGACAAAACTAGCTGATTATCTCCTGTGGGACAAACAAATGAGTGGAAATCAAACTTAACCCTCCTAGCTTTCCAACTTCTGTATCTGAAAATTAATAGAAAAACAGTACTTCCAGGAAAGGGTTACAGGAAATTCTTGCTGTTGATTTAACAACAAAGTGCCTGCCCATAGAAGAGAACCACCTGACTTAGTTCAACTACATCCTTTGACGAGAGCAAACTAGCAAAATACAGTTTAAAAGTTATCTAGTTTCTTTAATTTCCTACTTCAGTCTATTCTATAAGCAGAATCTCTCCTTCAATTAGCCTGAAATAAGAGGAGAGTTCCAGAACCTCCACATCTTGAAACTGGACCTCGTTGCCCTTGAGAGCAATATAGGTTTTGTCATCAATTTTATTTAGAGAAGAAAGATAAACAATTTATACTGCAAAAATAAATAAAGAGTGAGAGAAGATAGCATTGCTCTCTCTTGCACTATATCAGAAACTATAATGCAAGATCACAAATAAAAGTCATTTAAACTAAAACCCAGTTTGGTATAAGAATAAACAAAACATGAAAAAAAAAGTATGAGTGAAATTAAGATGCAAATTAAATCAGGTTCTCAACTATGCAGTAATTGTTAGTCAAAGCATTCAGCATGGTAGTGTATACGGAACCTCCCTGCTTAAACCAAGATTCAGATTAACAGTGATTAGTTTTGCTAACGTAAATATTTCTGCAATGTGGTGTTAAAGGTAAGATTTTGGATCTGAAACCCTTGTTACTATTATAATGCACTGGGGAGAATATTTTTGTCCTACAGTAAAATCCTCTTAGTAAGAGAGAAGGAGTTCTTCAGACAGATGTAGTGAGAAAGAGCAAACACTTTCACCATCTTCTGTGGCTCCATTCAAAGACATGCAGGAGCTCTTCCTCAATAATAAACATGATGCAGAGTATGCGAGAGATAAATGGTAAAGAGTAAAACAGATTACTTGGAAAGAAACAATTCTACTGATAAATAGAACACCAGCACTTTTGCAGCACCAGCTTGATTTATGTTTCTTCCTGACAAACTTCTAACAATTTTAAAAAGCTCTTTAAGTAAGGTTTGAGCAACACAGGATACATATAATTTCCTTTACTGAGTAAATGAGTGGTTCTACAAAGTGGACACATTTCCCTACTGACTTCGTGAAGACTTATCTTAAGGCTTCATTTAAAAGAAGTACAAGTCAAGATTAGTGATTTTGTAATGATAATTTGCACTCCTTGCTTGTACAAAGCGCTATTCTCCTGAAGGTTTACAGATGGGTGTTATGTCTACAACTACAGACATAACAACAAGAGCTATGGAAACAGAACACTAATCTGAGCAACCTGGTGTATTGGAAGGTGTCCCTGTCCATGGCAGGGGAGTTGGAACTAGATGATCTTTAAGGTCCCTTCCAACCCAAACCACTTGTTCTTTTGTTTTGTAAAAAGAAAAGCAAGAGTTACATTTATCTTTACAGCTTTCCACCATAAGCCTCTATTTTACAAAACAGTGTTTTAAAAATAGGAAGTTTAAGACATTTTCAGTCAAAACACACATATGTGTTTTCTAAGAAGTCCTCACATTGTGTATATGTGTGTTTGTGGAAACCTGCTGTACTCTGCCCAGACGTGATTTGGATAATGTTTATTGATTTCATGGTCTGCAATGAGTTCTGTGTTTTGCATTTTTCTCCATCTTCATGGAAACTCCTCATTGCTTTCCCAAACTACCTTTCCTGAAAGGAATGCCCCAAGTTTGAAGCTTCATTTTTCACACAGTAAACGTAAGCTGCTACGTGATGAGTTTTGAGGGGTTTTGGCAAATTGAACCGTTACAATTGAATGATTAAAGCTTTCCCTCTTTACCAACCCTTGCTGCCATGCTGCTAACCTGCTCTTTAATATAACTAGCTAACATCATGCTTGATTGGTGATCTCCAAGATCAGATTTGTAAAAAAGAAGAGTAGGGTTAAATGACTGTGATGAGAGAATTAATGAATTCTGCACTAACACCCCAACTTTTGGAATAGCTTCTATTTTAGAATGAAACACAAAGCCGAGTGAGACTTAGGTGGTAAGAGTGCATTAAAAAAAATAATTTGAACAATCTGAGCTCTATTTCTATTCTGCAGAACAAATAGGTGTTACTGTTTCCTCTGGAAAAAAAGTTCTAATCTGTAGGGAAATTAATCTCTTGGAGGTACATCAATATTTTTACAGCATGCACTGTTTAAGACTTGCTTGTGTATGATGTATAGCATGGACAGTTAATTTTCCTATAAGTCATAATTCATAGGGCAAACAATGTGAGGGATATTAATGGAAAGAGATCAACAAGGTTATTTCCTTTTTGTAGCTTTCTGCAGAGTTAAAGAATAAGTGAAACTCATAATTCAGCAAATAATTTAACTGGAACTACTTTGTCATTGCAGAATTGAATGCTGAAACTTACCTACTAATGATACTTGCAGATCCTCTGCTTGAATGAACTAATGCTGCTTAACTTTATTTCTTCTTTCTATTTGTGTGCAATGGATGTAAATACCAACCGTTTTGAAGAGGCATCTGGCTTTTTGACAGATCATGACTACCGAATTTAACAGTTGATATAGATTTTTCCCGTATTTCAGGACTAGATTCCAGTTTTATGAACTAGTTAATAAACTATTTTGATGAAAAGCATATTCAGCAGTCCCTTGCTCTTCTGATTAACACAATAATAGAACTGTTTCCTTTTCACTTTCCCAAGTTCCACACAGACATGTTTTGAAGACAAATTAACTAAAGGTTACTGCTGCATGAGAACTGCAGCTGTTCTGCAGATGCTGAGTGTCCCAACTTTTCATTAGCCTCCAATTATTCTCTCTCAGAAATAAAACCCATTAGACTATTTCATAGCTTTCACTAATACAGTTTAATTTTAAGGACTTCTGTGCCAATATGCTTATAACACATTTTGCCTTGGATGGGGAAAAAGAAAAAGTATTTCAACAACTTCTATGTTGCATCAGCTGAAATTAAGGCATTGGAATAATCTATAATAGCAGATTAGGCTTCCTTCCTATCTGAATACATACACAGTGACTAATGTAGCCAACTCCCCTTTTAAAAGGGCTTTGGAAAATGCTGTTGCCCCCATTTCAGAGATAAGAAAGTGGAAGCAGAAGAGTCAAGAGTTTAATCAAGCCCTCACACCAGCTGGTGACCTGTGTTAGGCAGGGTTAGCACCAGACAGTGTTTGCATGAGACTCTTGCAACAGAGGTGGTACCGATTGCATAAGCAGATGGTAACCCATGCAGCAGACTGAGTTTCCAAAATAATACATTTCAGTTTAGTTGCAGTTGATTTAAGCAGATTTAAATTGGAACCAAAACAATCCTACTGTCAATATAAACAGTTATTGAGATGAATTTACTAGATGGAAAGGGGTTGGACAGAAAAGCGTTGATACTACACAAGCGAAGTAGATGAGGAAGCTGAGTCTAAAATGAAGTTTCCCCTGCTCCTGCCATGCTTTCAGCATATAAGAATAGTTAATTAAGACAAGACAAAACACGGTTGATCCAAGCTTGACAGCTTTGCTTACAGATGCCCAAATAAGCTTTTCAACTCTGTGAATGAAGAGTAGCACAAAGTAGCATTGCATTAAGAAGCATACTACACTCTCTCCCATTTATAGTCATGCATTAAAATACACTCCAGATTAAGAAATTTACAGAAAGTCACTGTTTAAGAACAATCTAAAAACTGTTTGTTTCTTAGGCACTAGGAAATGTTGTAGACTCTTGGTTTCACAAGCACTTTTGTATTTCATCCCTGGATTTCAGTATGACTTTAAAGGTCTTGCTTCTCTGAAGACAAGCTAGAAGCTGCTGCCAAAGTGCTAGTAGAATCACACACCTCATTTCCTATTTAACAACCTATCTTAAGGAAAAAAATGTAAAAAAAAAAAAAAAAAGAAGCAGATCCTGGTAAAACAACTGTTACTTGTCTGACAGTCCTGTGAGCTTACACTTGCTAGAATAAAAACCTTATTTGTCCCAACAGCATTAAATAAAAAAAAAGAAAGTGATTGGACTTGGGTGGAGCAGAGTACTACTTGTAACAACGTTTTTAATCAAGTAGACTTTTGAACTACAGAACAGGGTCAAGAAAAAGACACACTGTTGGCTGTTAACTCTTTAAGGTAGTACCTTTATTAAATAACATTGTTAAGCCAAACAAACAACAAGGTTTCCAGGATCAACCAAAAACTTTACATAACCTCAACCACACTAGTCTCTCTCCCTGTATCATTCCATCAGGCAGCATGAGGAGGAGGCAAGGCAAGGCAGGCTTCCAATGTCAACATGTACAGGATGCTTTGTATGAAAAGCAAGGTGATGGGCTTATGTTAAGAGGCGTAACAAGAGGGAAAAATTTGCCACAGAAATGCTATTGGCTTTGAGATTTCTGTTATTATGTATTCAGCTTTATCCAGGGCTTAACCTGAAACAAAATGTGTTTATGTTACTTACTATAAATCTCTTCAACACCAGATTAGCTCGACTGATCTTAGAGGAGGACTGGGGAAAGAGTTGGAGGCTGCTCTGAACAAGTGTTTTCAAACAGAAAGAAATGGTGACTGCAGGTTAGAAAGAAGTGCGATCAGTAGCTAAGATAAGCACACTAGGAAACTGTCTGACTACACTCTCAGACCTGTAATAGTACAGCTTGCCTAGTCTATCTTGTTTCTTCTGGGTGAGTGAATTAGCATTAGTTTGTTGCTAAGAACTGGCTATGAATTAAAAGTATTTCTTAAACACAATTGTATCAGGATTCAAACCTCATTTCTGCAGGAATAGTATAACATTAAAAACCACACACGCAACCATGTGCACTGGAGCACAATCTTCTGCTATTTTAATACATTCAGCACTATACTACCAAGTACACGGAAGGGGCTTTCTTCCCAAAAGAGCTTCCAACCAATAACCAACGGAGAGCAGAGCAGATACTTCTTCAATAATTCTTCAGTAGTCTTTTCCATCCTGTACCACATTTAGTTCCTGGTCAAAACCCAACAAAACAAGTAATTGTGTATATCCTGTAGAAAGGGTTTGGAATAAGTGAAGGAGTAAGCTTAGTCAATCAAAAAATCTTTCAGCTTTAAGATGGTGCACACTTTCAAATTCGTGAAGTTTCCCATACAGTCTCCTCTGAACACCAGCATGAGATAAGCTGAAGGCAAAGAGCAGTGTACAGTGTGGCAGGTAATTACCAGATTCTTGCCCTGTCACTTCTCAACTGTCCCATCCCTGAAGACGTATGAAAGTCAAACCACTTTGTCATCTTCTTGCCACTGCATTAAAGGGAAGAGGGATCAGCTGGCAGAAGTACTATAGTTGCTGCCTTCTGTTTGTTACATTTTTCCTTCCTAGCCCCGATTTCCTGCAACTGACTTCTTTGACGGTTCAGCAGGCATCTGTTACCCTCTCAGAAGCTGAGACAGAGGAAGCACTTGCACATTTCTAAGTAGAGAACCCTCAAGCTTAAAAAGCTGCTCAGCATACAAGATGCTAAGGAAGTCATCAAAACCACAGGAAAGCTGCAGTTATGTCAAGTAAGTGAGACGGTTTTCCTAAGATGCACAGAATTGAGCTGAAAGCACCTAGTCAATGTCTAGTGTGAAACTACTTTATTGCAGTATTTCTCCACTAGGAAACAAGAAGCAGCCAGCTGTGAGGATGTCTGTCCAAATAACCAACTGTCTAATGGTAGCAGAGCCAAACAAGCATTATTGAAACACATGCAAATAAATCCAAGGTACTCTCAAAGTGGAAACTATATTTTGCTTCCATTTAAGTCAAAGACATCTACGTTCATTTCATTAATCAAGTTGAGAGCTTTAGGACCTTGCAGACTTTGCAGCAACTTCATGAAAAGTGCAGTTATCTTACAGTCACACTCCAGTTAAGACACTACCTGAAAATCTACAGCATTACTGTAACAAACAATGTAGAGACACAATAAAGCTGACTGCTGGGTTTACTGCTACAACAACATCAACTTCAAAGTTTTTCACTCTTCCTCTCCCTTTCCTGCCTTCCACCCCAAAAGCTGTAAAAAATAATAAAAATAAAAAATCAGAAACATACAAGTATTATTTTAAAAGGGCAAATTAGTAGTGACACAGGTGAAAAGCTTTCGGAGTGCACCAATACAAATAAGAAAGAGTAAAGCATAAACTCCATCGCCCTTAAAAAACCTTTGTGCCAACAAGGCAAGTAGTGATTAAGGAACTGCCCTCTGTCATTTTGCAGTCATGTACACACCACTTAGATAGGCCAGAAGGTTAAAATTCTGACTTAAGTGGCAAGTTATCATAGGTCAACTATCTAACCTGATTTTAACATATTTGCATTACAGTCTGAAGCTGGTTAACAGCAACTGTAACAGCTGAGTATGTGGTAGGTTGAGGATTCCAGCCAGATTAATGCAGCCAAGGAAGAAGTTGATATGACCAGTAAGCTTGGTTAGACCCCTTCTCTTTATACAGTTGCTTGGCACCAAACACCTCTCCTGTTTCTTTGGTGTCTGGAGAAGACTCATCAACCTTACTCCCCTCACAGGTCATAACTAAAATACTTAAGCTGCTGTTTTTCTAGCAAGGGACCACACATGATTCTTCAAAGCTTTTTTATTCCTTTGGAGTGGGTTGGGAGTAGCAAAGAGGAGCAGCAATATGAGCATTTGGAGGTCACATAGAGAAGTCATCACTGATTAATGTTATATGTTAGCCAAGCCACCAAAAATACTGTATCATATCTATGCTTTTCAACTCAGAACCTTCACAACGCTTTGCAGATTTATCTTCAAGTCCCATTAGCTATCAATCACTCACTGCCAGCTTTGACAATCTTATGTCTTCTTTGCAGTCCAAACAAATGTCAACTGTCATCTTTGTTATCAAGAACAACCAGAGTTCAGAGACCTTGATAGGTGCAACTGGGACATTTTGGCACCTGTTGCAACCTCAAAGAGGCACACAGGTCTGGGTTTTGTTTCTCAGCAGCTGGAACCTGCTTACACAATATTTGCAAGACGCCGGCGCAGAACAAAGTCAATTTAGTATTTACCAGTTTGCTCAATCACAATCCGTGTCTACCTTTTCATTAAGGCAGAAATATTGCTACAGATCGGCCACTCTGTAGGATTATTGATCCCACAACAGGGGTTGAAAAAATAGACCTGTCATAAGAAACACTACAGATGCACATATGGTTCCAAAAGAAAATTGATTTCCGATTCAATAGAGACTATAGAGGCTATGATACACAACCTATTATTAGTTTCCTACTCCCTTTTTATCACTCACATTTCTTTCTGTTAAGAAAACAGTGTCTATGAGGTTTGATTTTAAAACATTTCAGAAGCTACTTTGCACCTAAGAGTGCCTGTGATCCGCTCGAGTTCACACAACACAATGCAGGGGTAAAAAAAAAAAAAAATGAAATAACTTCCTTACCGATTTGAGTGTAAGGCATGGCTAGGAGGGATCTCTCCTGCCTACAATTCAAATGTTGGTAAGTACATAACTAACACAGTAAAACCTAAGAACTCTTATATAAAGACATGATAAACTAACATGGGCATACACAGGAAACAAACAACCAGCCTGAAGTTCCCATGTGCTTTAAAGAAAAGATTCTAGTAATGCTAGAACCAGAAATGCTGATGAGGGACCTTAATCAGAATGAAAACAGGAAATAAAAGAAGATAAAGTTATGCCCTCAAGCCTAAACCATCCCTTCAGTAGATAGAGCTAGTAAAAATGTAGAGTGCATCTTGCATGCTAAATTTTAAAAGTTGAATCTGCCTTTAAGCGTGCCTCTCCTAAGGATGTCTGTAGCACCATAGATACTTCAGGTGTGACAGCAGTGGCCTTTTAATTTAACTGAAGAATGCAATTCTTCCAGCTGTCCTGTTACCACATTCTGTTACGTACTATAGAGCAGACTCAGTTTATGGCATGTACTCAATTTTGGACTGAACAAAACCTAAAGACATATTCCATGAAGAAATTTAACTACATGTTCAGAGGTCACACAGGAGCCAGGACAAAATAAAACCCCTGCAAATCACAAGCACTGTGATCGACAGGTCTATAGCACCAAAGTGCAAAAGCATTCTCCTTTGCTCCCCAGCTGATCAGATTATTGACTGCCACTTGTCCTCAGCTTGCTTCTAGTCATATGTTACTATGTTGACATCTACTTGCAGTACCAGCAAGGAATACAATTGTTCTGGAAGTCAGCATCATTGAAAGAAAAGCAAAATAATTAATTATATTTAATTAGTATTAATAGCAAAAACAGCAATTTGTTTGAAAAAAGGAAATCTGTACAAAGTCATCATTACACTGTACCTTCACTGGCTACAGAAGGTATCTTGCAATAATCATATATACAGTATGAACCAAAGCAGGGGTTTCAAGACATTTTAGGACAATCTCCTGATAACTTGCAAACCTGCTTACATACCATGGTCTCTAGAGCAGAGCCTGCCAAAAACACACCTAGTAGCAGAAGGTAACACAAACATTCAGTTCTAAGGTAACAGATGGACAACATACTAGAAACACTCAAGGATTAAGTCCGTAATAGGAAAAAGGAAAAGCCCCATGGAAGGAAAATTATAACTTCTGATCGATTACTATTGCTCCATCTGCAGACAGAGTTGCAGTGCATGCACTATCAGCTTTGTTTAACTATGTTCCAAGAAAGTTCAAACAATTTAATGGTTAAACAGGGGGGAAAAAAAAGAAAACACAACAGAAGAGCATGTCTGCATGTCTGCTTACATGTGACTTTATGTGTAGAAACTCACAGAGAAAAGCTGTAGGGTAATGCAGCTGGACATCAGGAGGAATTTCTTCACAAAAAGGGTTGTTACACATTGAAAAAGACTGCCCAGGGAGGTGGTGGAGTCACCATCCCTGGAGGCGTTCAAGAAATGACTGCATGTGGGTGATACTTAGTGTCATGGTCTAGTTGACATGTTGGTGTTTGGTCAAAGGCTGGACTCAATCTCAAAAGTCTTTTCCAACCTAATTTATTTTGTGATTCTGTGCTGCCTGTCCTCCGTTCTTTTCTCCTAATGCTGCAGTGGCAATATCCATAACTCATACTCTGAGACATCTTAGTCAGCTGTGGACAGTGGTCCTACCTTTTGATATCAGTTCATCCCTGCTGACCTTAGAGGATGCGTAATTCAAGATATAAATTTGAAAAATCTAGCAATAGCTATTTTTCAGGCATAAGCTTGTCAAATTTTTACATGAGAGCTATTAGATGTAGTTGTTAACAACTTTGCAGCTAAAGATATTTCATTGGCAATCACTTGTCCTTGTCTGATAGATGCTCAGCTTTACCTTGTTCAGCATAAGAAAATGGCTTAGTCTTGAAAGGGGGAAGTCAACTGGCATTCCAGCTAATGAATTTAGTCCCCTATATATCTACCCCACAATCACAACCTTCCATGGAAGGTATCAGGAAGCTAGAGATCAAACCAACAAATTCAAGTAAGTCTAGAATCTCATTTATGAATCTCCTGAAGAACAGAGGAAGGGAGAGATTATGAAAAATAGGCCCCTATAAGCTTTAAATTGAAAAAAAATCACTATACAAAGTGTAAGCAAAAGCCATCATCTCTATTAAATGTTGAACTAACAAAGAGTATTTAAAACCTAGTTCAAGTTTTTAAGAGAACTACAGTTTGCAGACACTCTCAAGAGTACTGCACATAGATTTAAACCTTGAGGTAGAAGCTTGAAAGTAAAGCAAGGTGGGAAACAATGTTCAGAATCAGAGAATATTTTTGGATTTTCATAATAAAACAGACAAGCTCCAAGAATATACAAATCTAGAAGCAAAATTCAGCATACTCAAACACAAACCAAAATCCTGTAAATGCACATGTAGGTACTTGTGAATGGAGAGGACATTTTGGTTTTAAAAACTGGAGGGGAGAAACTATTATTAATCCACTTAACAGTTATTTCCTTTAGCATGAACCATGTGCCATGTATATCCCAGCAGCAGCTATCCTTAAAAGTCTTCTAAATGTTTGTTCACAGCACTGGCCTTTAGGTCTAAACATTTAGGTTTCTAAAGTTCTCTCTCTGGCCTGTTTAGAGTCTTGTATGCTTTTCAAATAAAGACCTCAACTATTTGTCCTCATGCTCAGTATGTTTCTCTGCTTCCCCTAAAGAGAGCCAGTAGTTCCTCTTTTCATTTTATTGCTGTTTTGAAAGTAACCATTTTCACTTATCTTCAAATTCTTCCCTTTCTCTTCATGAGCCTTGATGTTTATCAACGGGAAGCATTTAATTTTTTGATGACCATAGCAGGCCAGTAAAAGATTTCTCAGTAAATAAGACGTGGACCAGGGTTGGCAAACCTTTGCTCATGTGAATACTTACATGAGGGTTGAGAGGGCATCTCCTTGCATGAATAGCTCCTTTATCATTAAGCTGATGTTTCACAACCAGGATGGAGCAATAAAGAGTAAAAGTAAGGAGTTAGAGAAGAGGGAAATGACTGAATCCCCTTACATTTGCTTTGGTCTTCAAAACTTATTCCTACAGCAGGGTAAGCAAAGGTGTCATCACTGTGGATCTCTGCTTTGTCTCCCCCTTTCTAAAGAGTCCCAGGACTCAGAGCCACTGAAACAAGTGGCAATGACAAGCCACAGAATTTTATCAACAGACAAAGGTATTACAGTACATTTAAGATTCTACAACGACAATAAACATGGTGCCATAACATCACTATTAAAAATGTTAATTTTTGCAGATATTCCACAGAGTTATGAGACGTTTCCTTTCCAAAGTAATTGTACCTAGTGAGGAGAGATTACACAGTTCCTTGTGTCAATACACAGTTGTGCTTGAGGGTCTTTGGAGGCTTAAATAAATTGCCATGTGAAATATCTCAGCCGCATTTTCATTTGATCAATCAGCTTTACCCAGAAGAACGTGCGCAGGCAGCAACCAGCCTACACACTGCCCAGAGGGAGTCACCTTTAAAATCAGGGTCTACGTAGCATTGCTCCAAGATTGTTTAAGTACTTTATTTACCTCTTACAGTTATGGTAAGTAATATGGTACTCATGACAATCAAAAGCAAATGGATTCTTCATACAAGAGACTTGTAAAAGCTGTTTTTAAACAAGTATTTTTTTAGATATTTCTCAGGCTTGGGGGAAAAGGCTTTCTTTTTAGCATATCCTGGAATACTCTGCTTGTAGATAGATTTCTGAGTGTGTGTTAAACACATTTCAGTAAACATTTATTATAGTGTATTTCTACCGTAATACATTGTGAAATTTTTATTACTGAATACAAACTTTAGACAGTATTTCACCACATAGAGCTCACTTCGTAATCACTTGAACTGTTGGTATAGAGATACTAGTCTGTATGTGAGTTGGGAATCTGTGCTGATGATCTACTTGTCTTTTTAAGTACTTCAGATTAACACTACAGATCTAGGTTTGTAGTCATTCCACACAGAGTTTCCATTGCACTTACAGCTAAAGGCTGTATTAGGCTCAAAGGAACACACGAGCTAACCTGGGTGGGGAACAAGGGCAGCAGAGAGACTGGTCTCTGAATAAGTCAGTCCTTGTCACCTTTCAGGCTGCTTCTGGAAACAAAATTGGTATTGTTAGTTCAACTTAAACAACCCTTGGCATCCTTGCATTTTTCTAACAACCATTTAAAATTCTAAAAAAATTGGTGATATTATTGAAGAAATTTATCCAGTGCGTTTTAAATGGGGATATTAATAAGAACATCAGCGAAATAACAGCAAAGCTCAATGCGGCTCTGTAGAGTGACATGAGTGTCAGTGGAAACAAAAAGCAGAGTGAAAGAAAAGGCTCCAAGATGAAGCCACTTGTTAAAAAAAAAAAAAAAGACACAACAGCATAGAAATGAGTTAAACCATGCAAAATCCCAAGAACGAGTTCAGGGAGTTCATGGAAGAGGCTCAGAGGAACAAGACAGAAGTGGGGACGGGCGGCATTAAATGCCCATTTTCAAATCAACAACATTCTGGATTTATAACAAGACGATAAATTTGAAGGTTTAATATAAGAATGATCAGAATTCGTGAAAGAGAACAGATATTAGTAATGTTTTAAAGATTCAGCAGAAGCAGCATTGATAGTGGCTGAGAAAGGACAAAGACTATTTCTGATATGCTTTACATCTTACTCAGGACAGAATCCTGATACCCTTACGTGATTTCTCCCATCACAGTTAGCTTCAGCTAGGTTAGATTTCACCGTGCCATTCCTCTCTGTCAGAAATGCCACTGCACCCCTTCCCATCACTTCTCACATAGAAGTTGAATAAGAACAGGAGTAAAACTACAACTCTGAAAAAAAGCAAGCAGTAAAGTTTCCAGTAACCAGTAAGAGCGAAATAAAGGCAAAGTAAGACTTACATTTTAGCTAAATTGAGGTTAGGACAACAGAATATCTACAAGGGATCATCAGACCAGCAAGACTGGACATGGAAAGTAGGATATGATTGGAAGTAGTACAGAGGCAAAACTCAAACCACATGAATATAAGACTATCACCAGGAGCTAATATGTACTGAAGAGGGAAGGCCCTCAACATTTTTTCATTGTCATCCTGTATTTTAAGAAAAATCTTTCTGCCACTTCAGGACTAATTGTGATAGGGATCATGGCGGGGCG